>CALNHX010007320.1:0-75804 GCA_940337035.1 Agriotes lineatus
GTACTCTACTCATCGTACCTTGTTTAAGCAAAAAAGTAAAACAATTTTAAAGACTCACCTAAAATTCACGAAAACTAACTCTAAAAGTTAATATGGAGAACATCGAACTACCCTTGCACATTGCGCCACTATTTCATCAACTTTGCTTTATCTGCATTGTAGTCGTATAAAGCTACATACCAAGAAACGATGGAATAAAAGTTTAAGCACGTTGCGCCTTACCTTACAAAATATCATAGGTGTACTTTGCAACTTCGGATGCAAAAGACGAGGAAATCTATAATCTACTTGCAGAATACTTGGATATAGGTAATCAATTCTAAAGATATTGCTTCAGTTTAAGCAACCTTAACGCTAAAGTCTGTTTCACCACATTGGATAACCCTATCCGGAAAATCATGAGCAAATAAATGGGCTAATGCTCAGACAATTTGCTGAAAATATCCTAACATCATGAACACTACATTTCAACATTGTGCTCTTTACGTGGACATCTCAATATCTAAGAATTTGGTCGAGTTTAATTACCTAATCTGTGAAGAAGCAGGAAGCAAGTGTGGCCAGATAGGAATACCTGCAACGGATATTTGACCTCCCTGCGGTGTCTGAACTGGCAGGACGTCAGCGGAAGTTGTAAATCACTCGCGTTCTCAGAATCGTCAATTGCAAGAGAATCTTCTGCTGGCATATGACGGTTCTGTTTTCACCTAAAATTTTCATGCATTTCATCTTTTAGCGCGTCTCGCGGGGTGTATTTATTGCCGTTGCACGTGGCAATTTATACCGGCTATATGGTTAGAGTAAATGAACATCTAGAATATGGTTTTAAGATTGGGTTAAATCTTTGCTAATTTCCATACCTAAGAATGAGACTGCCACAGACTGGTAATTATGTATTGTAGAACAATAGCATTAATTTCACGCGCTAGCAAAGTTATGCTATGCATACTCAATGGCAGATTAAAGGCCTTTCTTCTGCCGGTGATTGCAGATGAACAGACTGGCTTTGTCCTTGGAAAAGGTACACTTGAACGCGAGATAAATAATTGAAGAGGCAAGGCAGTTTCAAGCTCGAATACAAAATATTTGCTTTGTCGATTACAGCAAGGCGTTTGAGAAAGCCAAATGGTCCCAATTAAGGCAATAATTACATGAGATGAGTACAGCCTCTATAAATGTAAATAACAGGAATCAAAATCATTTAAACTTCTACCGGGTGTTGAATATTTACACCGAGTATATTATGCGAAAAGTACAAAAAGACAGGTTAAAAATAACAAATTGAAGTATTTGATGACACCGTGATTTTTACTGCCGATGAAACATATGTGGACATTATTATGAACCGACTTAAGGAAAAAATACGTCTACATGAACTAGAGAAAAATGAGAGTAAACACACGGTGATCATCTAAATCCCAACAGATTTCTAGGAAACGTGGACTATAAATGCTGCACCGTACGTCTGTATTATTAAAAACTTAAAATCAGACATAAATTATTCCAATTAATTACTCAACGCTGCTTAACATATCTTTACACATAGCTAGAAAATTCGATTCAATGGAGAGACGTATCGCAGACCCACTAGAGGAAGATTACCAACCCTTTAGTTCTACCGTACAAAAATACTAGAACAGCATGAGTGAATAAGACCAGCTCAAGGTAGATTTTATTGTAGTCAAATAATCTTCAATATAAAAAGTTGATGTCAACACACCCTGCAGAAGGTCCATTAAGAGCCGAAGAGTCAGAGCATTATCTTAAATAAAATTTGCGTTTTCTATTACTATTCTCAGGACTGTAACTCCCGTAGGACATAATTTTGGACCAATGTTCATAGGAAACTTTTTTTTTCTTTTGACCTAGAGGACACGTCCCAAAAATAGTGCCGTACAGTTTTGAAAGACCCTATTTACTCATGTATTTTAAGATCTAGAATTGCAAATCGTGTATATCATATTTGCAAGAAAAGTGATTGTTGTAAGTCCAGAACCAGAAAGCCCAGAAAGCGAAAAATTCATTGCAGAAAATGAGTCAAAGGATAATATTTAAAAGAAGGAACAATACTTTTTTTAGCTCATCCATCTTCTATTTGACCCCTTCATTCTGTTGATGATTCTTTACTCTCTCTTATTTTGCTGTAATTGAGTTGTTGGTCCAAACCCAACCTCTATTTGCACCACAGCTCCTGTTTCCAGGACTTCTCCCAATCGCCACCCGGGAGGACGCTTCCCCTAGTAATGAAGGAACTGCCTGAGAGTTTTCATTTCTGTAGGAATAAAGTTCTTTCTTGGAAGAAGAAGTTATAATGTTTAAAATGTCAATACTTTCTGATGCATTCCCTGTTTCAGTTCTGTTTACAAAAATTATTTAGTTCACCAATTCACAGCTTCTCAAACTGTATTGAAACTTTTTCGTCTTATTTTTTTATTGACACACAAGACCATAGACAGTTCAAATTTTGTAATATATAAATATGCACGTATATACTTGTTGTCGATTGCTGAAAGATGTTTCAACTTCTTTTCTCATGAGGAATATTAAACTAAATAGTAGTGACAGTTTTCGCGGCCAAAATAATATTTTTCTCGCTGCTGATCAGTAAGTCAGTGATACAGCCTTAGTAACAAAACGTGTAAGTCGGTGATTATATTTGTTTGCTGCTTTTTCTAGACAACGGAACTTAATATTATTATTAAGTTCCTAGGATAATATAATTACCAAAGCAAGATGCAGATTTAGACTTTTTGTTTATAAATTGCAAGTGTTTATGTGACATGAGACACTCACAGGTAACACGACTCACGAAAACTAATCCTGGTGACAAGTGACAAACCAAACGATGTTTTCAAAAATCTAGGAAAATTTCGATAAGCAGCGGGAAAAATATAATAAGATAACTCGGAATGTATCGCCTATTAACATTTTCGGCAGGCAACAAGCCGCGACTTCGTCTTGGCTTGTACTTGCCTACCTCAAATGTTAATAGGTCCTTACATTCCTTGTTACTTAAATAGCTATTAATAGCTACACATTCATTCGTAACAGCTTTTAGTAGAAAGACGTCATAAAACATATGATTATATAGGCATTAAAATGATAAGCATGCGAATTGCCTTCCTTCTAAATACACACCCTTCAAACTTCCTTAAATAAAGTGAATGCGCTGGACGTAGCGCCATCCTGTTGGAAGAACATGTTGGTTATGTCCATTGTATTCAAGTTGGGCCAAAAACTGTTTATCATGCTCATATACCGCCCGCTGTTGACCATGTGCATTGTCATTTTGAAGAAATAAAGTCTCATGAAACAGCGCTAAAGTCAGACGAAGAATAGTAAAATCGTGTCACACTTTGGTGTTCTCGCACATAAAAACGGAGTATTTGAAGACCACAAAGCATATACGAAGATGACGTATAAAAATCTAGGCAAAAACTGGTTGAGAACAGCTCAAGAAAGAACAACCTTGCAAAACTTAAGAGATTCTTATGCTCTGCAGTGGAAAATTGGGCTGAAGAAGAAGAAAAATAATGGTCCGATGATGCCGCCAGACGAAATCCACAACAAACAGTGACTGTTTCAGAGTGTAGAGGACACTGTTAAATGTCTTGTTGAATACGCTTACTTCAAGTGCAACAACTTTATTTATTTACGAGGCCATTTAACCAAAAATTAACTTCGTCGTTAAAAATGATTTGTTTCGCCAAAATCAAGATCGATTTCTACTTCAGGGCTAAATCAGAAAATTTTCGATGCTGCAGATGCTAATTTGGCTTAAAGTTCTGGGTCAATTGAACCTTGTAAGAAAAAAAACCCAAGTCTTTGCCCAAGTTGAGTTTTGAGAAAGTCCAAGATTTTATACACGCCAAGGAATTGCGACATTTGGTTCTTCATTCCGACACATTCCAACAGCGTATTCCAATTCGAACGGGCACTTCGATGACATATTCGTTTAAAATTTTCCGCCTATTCGACGAATTGTACTTACTATCTGCAGGTCAGAAAAAGCATTTTGATAATAAAAATGTTTCATGATAATTTACCAAAGTCGATTGGACTATCGGGAAAGTTAGGATCTTTTTCAACGTTCTATCGCCGCTACTGGAAATCATTTTATTATAAGTTACAAATATCAGACTGCAAAACTTTGCAGGTTAGAACTTGGAATATTTTACATTTGGTTCCTACTACCTTTAACGGAACTTCTGCTGAAACCTGCTAAACGTCATCACTGGTTTGAAACGTTATTTGCACTTTGGCTGTAACTTTGTTTGCGTTTAAGAGTTTTTCCTTTATTGTAAAATGAAGTAAAAATGAACTAGTAACACTGAACTTATTAAAAACTAAATTAATGAATGGCTAGTCTCCATAGCTCAGTTGTTAATCATTTTGTCTACTCATCTAAGGGTGGTGATAATGGGTGGGTTAATAATGCGCTTCTTTTATCTGCCAAACAAACTTCAAAAATCTTCGGTGGATTATTACCAAGACATGAACTCGGAATAATTCTAAAAATGGTTTTCTGAGCAACTAATTTCTAATTTAGAAAAGAATTTTGTTATTTTCATGGATAACGCCAAGTTACCACTCACGCTAACTAACCAAAATACCAACGAGTTGGACGAAAAAGGAAGAATCATTTTTTAAATGTACAATCTTGCTATCCTCCAAAAAAGTACAAAGAAAGCCCTTTTAGATATACTAAACAACAAAAACATTACAAAAAATATATGCAGTTGAGGATGTGGCTGGAAGACACGGGCATACAGTTCTACGTTTGGCGCCCTATTTTTGTATATATTATTCAACCGAATTGAATTTATTTGGAGCCAAAACATACGAAAAGACAACTCCTTCTCTTAGTACTAAAGGTAGTGAGCTAATCAGGATTAATGAAGAAAACAATAGTTGCGTAAGTAAAAACCCTACGAAAGTAATAATATATACTTACGAGATGGCAGTGATGACAGTGGCAGTTTCTATGATACCGACGATACTAATTTAATTTTTTCTATAGCACATGTTAAAGTGTGCTTTTATCAACTCAAAACAAAAGGTCAAGTTTTACTTTAACCGCAAGGGTAGATAAAGTAGCACTTTAACATCAAGGATAGATAAAGTAATTTAATTTTCTAACTTTTGTTTAAATTAAATATAACAGCTACGTATTATCGTAGCAACCCAATCTAGCTACTGACATTTTGAAATGTCATTATTTGCTTTTGAAATTGTTAAAGTTCTCGACGTTAAACGAATCACTCGTGGATAAAATTTAACTTTATCGTCTTGTATAATAAATTACTATTATTCTTGTGTATTATTAAATTTTCTTCTTAGTATCCATTCATTATACCACAATAGTTGCCCCTCTTGCATTTTTTTGTTGATAAGGTGCAATCCTATTAGTTAAAATTATACCTAAAATTATACCAAAAATATTTAAATTTATTTGAAGTTGGCATGTGCATATAATTTTTCTACTAGGGATTCTCGGCATACTGGCAGATTTGAATTGAAAAATGGCATTTAATATTTCTCATTGTGAGTATCAAAGTAGATATTTTTCTAGAAATTCTAACCTGAAGTTTAAGAAAATTTAATAAAGATACCCATTAGTAAACGCTCCGTTAATAGTATCCAACACAGTATTTGTATAATATCCTTAAAAGTAATTAATTACAACATTTATGACCGAAGGGTAGTAAATGTCACACCCTTAACCTATTTGTTTTAGTAACTTTTTGTAAGTGCGTTCCTAGACAAAGGTGAATTTTGGAAGTATACTCAAAGGCCACTTTGTGTTTTTATGTTTATTGAACAGACTATATATATTTTTCATTTCTTTTGCCTGCAATATTTTACTAGAAACAGGTTAAGATGTAACTTTTGTATCTTTTTTTTTACTAATACGAACCTGATAATTAACGTAGGGTTGTTTGATGCTTGATATATATTTACACGGAGAGTGCATTGAAATAAACAGATTTGGAATATAACCTTAAAAATAAAAAAACCAGATTTGGATGGTCACACTATAAAAAGGCGGTTCCCGTTCATTGATTAAATACAATACACTTCCAATGACAAAGTCAACATCTAATGAAAAGAAAATCATGACTAATTAGCGAAACGATATTTATTTAACAAAATCAGAATCAGTAACAGAACAACATATCACAATATTTAAGCACTTTCAGGGAAGAGTTGGTACTTTCCTCCGGTTTTGGTGATAAAGCATTGGTAAGTAATTTTGGAAACTTTATCTTTTGGGGCCTGCTTAATCTCTCCGTCGCAGGCACCTACGAGTTTGTCGAATTCTTCCTTGCCGACGTTGTTGGTTTTTTCTTCAATATTTTTGATCACAATGTGTCCCTCGGCGTCGACGAAGTTCAATTTCTTGAACATGCAGGTGTAAAACTCGGCAGCTTTGGGTTCATCGGAAAATACGCCGCTGCGAGCCTTAATAATCAGTTCTGGATCTACTTTGCTGGTCTCGAGGCATTCTTTTTTGAATTCAGAAAGCTTTGCGATCTGTTCCGGGCTTGTCAAAAGCTCAGCCTGCAATGGTGTGTACAGAAATTATTTCATATTCACGTAACATCTAATTACTGATTAACTTAATTTCTATAAGAAGTTGGCTAGGATATTTTAATTTAAAAAAAGTAACAGTTAGGAAGTGGCATTCAGCTTCTTATGCGCCAAGTATCATTCATATCCCAGTTCCCTATATAATATTATCATAGGTAATATAATACGCATTTCTTTAAATGAATGTTACGAGTTATAAATCACAAGCTCAAAATACAACGAGGCCGTAGGACGAGTTATACTTGTTTGAATTAGGATTGTAACTAAGTGATATTCATTAAAACTATATCTTACTTGGCGAACTACGAATTATATTGAAGAAGAAGACATAATAATGCATATTTCTCCAACAAGTATATATTTTGCAGCTTTATGTACTCAAAATGCAAGAAATAATTTAACAAAATCAACTAATATTTCTAAATTATTTTATTTGGGAGGTGAAGAGACGGCAAATTAATTAGTACCAAATGGATAATAGTCAGTCATTATATTATTAGTATAGTACAAGGTTCTATTTACCAATTTTCTAACTATAAGAAATGATTATTGTCTCAAAATTCAATTAATTATATTCTCAAAATGATATAGGCTATCAAAACTGATACATACAGTAAAATTTCGAAATAGTTTTCAATGATATTAGAAGTTATAAGCTTGAAAAACTTCTTAAAAATACCCTTACCATAGCTGCAGAAGTCATCACGACAACAAGGCAAAGAGCGACGAAAGCTTTCATGTTGATAGCTGGATTGGCGGAAGTGTGCTACTGCTCGAACTGATGGAGTAAAAAGACTGACTATCTCTTATTTTCCAGCCACTTATATACCCTAGTTCCACTGAAAAGTTTGGGAGACTACAAAATGTAAATTCCAAGTTCAAGGTGCACGAATTATGTAATGTGAGTAAGCCACTGTTGAACCGTTTTTTAGACTGAATAAATTTGTTTAAATTTATTAAAAAAACTTGCCTGATGCTAAGCTGGAATTATTTTGCAACAAGTTGCTTTTCCATTTACATTTATCGTTGGCTAATGAATGCTTGAATCTGATATTGTTTGTGCATTGTTCGGCTGCATTCGTCCTTGAGGCATATGAGGTTTTTTAGTATTAGTTTCTTAAGTACGTGTGTATTGAGAAAAAGTGCAAGTGCTAACCTAAAAAAGCTTAGTTGACAAAACTACGATCTTTTTAACTTTAATATTTGTTATATATCAAACTGGAATTTCTCAATTTTATATATCGATTTCGTTGTTGAAATGTTTATACGAGTACTACTTACATTAGAGCAGGTACTTCCTATATAAGTTCTTAGAAGTGAACACCACAAAAAATTATTAGAACCAAATATTGATCTATTGTTGACCTATCGCTCTCAATCGAAGGTCAGTACGAAAGGAATCCAAAAATTACATCTATAGCATATGAAATACGCTGTTTCCATGGTCTCGCCCTAAAAATAACTCATACGGAAAATGTATAACATTTTTGTTTCACAAGATGAATAACGGAAGAGTATGTGTACGTATACCGTATTAGTTGTGTAAAATATTGTTACAAATCATCAGAGATGCAGGTGCGCAGAAAATTGATCGAATACAATTGATCCAAAAACAATTAATCGAAATCAGAATTTAACAAACCGGCTTTTAGGGGTGTACAAAACATTCATCGAAGGACAAATGGCTGAACACAATTAGTTGAAAACAAAATTATAGAAAATAATTGAACAAAACCACAATTTATAAACCCGCATCTACTGAAACGCCGCTTAGAGTTGTACGGAAAATTGATCTAAGAACAATTGATTGGGCACAGTGGTCGAACACAATTGAATCAGAAAACAACTGATTTAAACCAAAATTTTTCGAAACCAGAATTTACCGACTCCGCATTTGGGAGTGTACAGAAAATCGAAACAGTTGCTCGAACACAATTAATCGAACATAATTGATGGAACAGAAGTGACCGAACAACAATTTTTTGGAACCACGTTTTACCAAAACGGTGTTTAGCGGTGTACAGAAAGTTGATCGAAACACAATTGATCGAACGCAATTTTGCTGAATATAAACAATTTATCCAAACCACAATTTATGGAACTAAAGTTTGCCTAGTCAGCATTTAGGTGTGTGCATAGAATTAATCGAAAAGGAACTGATAGAACACAATTTAACAAACGCGATTGTTAAAGCACAGTTGATCGAAGAACAGTGTATCGTAACTGCAATTTATCAAAATCAGAATTTATCTTAACGGCGTTTTGGGCGTTTGCAGAAAATTGATCGAACACTACTGATCAAAAAACTAGTTATCGAAACCACATCTCGAAACCAGAATTTATTAAATCGGCGTTTTGGGAGTATGCAGAAAATTTATCGAAACACGAGTGATTGAACATAATTATTGCTTGAACCCAATTCATCGAAACACAATTTATGGAAATCAGAATTTACCGTAACAGCGTTTTTGGTGCGTGGAAAAAATTGATCAAAACACAGTTGATCGAACACTATTGATCGAAAAACAAGTTATCGAAACCACATTTTATCGAAACCAGAATTTATTAAAACGGCGTTTTGAAAGTGTGCAGAAAATTAATCCAAACACAAGTGATTGAACATTATTATTGTTTGAACCCAACTGATCGAAATACAATTTATCGAATACAGTATTTACCGTAACGGCGTTTTTAGCGTGTGCAGAGAATTGATCGAAATACAGTTATCGAATACTATTGATAAAAAAAAAAGTTATGGAAACCACATTTCATCGAAACCAGAACGGCGTTTTAAGAGTGTGCAGAAGATTGATGGAAATACAAGTCATTGAACATAATTATTGATTGCACACAAATAATTGAAATACAATTTATCAAAGCCTTAATTTACTAAAACGGCATTTTGGTGGTGTGCAGAATGTTGATCGAAATGAAAGTCGTTTGACACAATTATTGTTTGAACACAATTGATCGACATACAATTTATCCAAATCAGAATTTCCCTTAACGGCGTTTTTGGCGTGTGCAGAAAATTGATCGAAACACAGTTGATCGAACACAATTGATAGAAAAACAAGTTATGGAAACCACATTTCGTGGAAACCAGAATTTACTAAAACGGCGTTTTAAGAGTGTGCAGAAGATTGATGGAAATACAAGTCATTGAACATAATTATTGATTGCACACAAATAATTGAAATACAATTTATCAAAGCCATAATTTACTAAAACGGCATTTTGGTGGTGTGCAGAATGTTGATCGAAATGAAAGTCGTTTGACACAATTATTGTTTGAACACAATTGATCGACATACAATTTATCCAAATCAGAATTTCCCTTAACGGCGTTTTTGGCGTGTGCAGAAAATTGATCGAAACACAGTTGATCGAACACAATTGATAGAAAAACAAGTTATGGAAACCACATTTCGTGGAAACCAGAATTTACTAAAACGGCGTTTTAAGAGTGTGCAGAAGATTGATGGAAATACAAGTCATTGAACATAATTATTGATTGCACACAAATAATTGAAATACAATTTATCAAAGCCATAATTTACTAAAACGGCATTTTGGTGGTGTGCAGAATGTTGATCGAAATGAAAGTCGTTTGACACAATTATTGTTTGAACACAATTGATCGACATACAATTTATCCAAATCAGAATTTCCCTTAACGGCGTTTTTGGCGTGTGCAGAAAATTGATCGAAACACAGTTGATCGAACACTACTGATCAAAAAACTAGTTATCGAAACCACATCTCGAAACCAGAATTTATTAAATCGGCGTTTTGGGAGTATGCAGAAAATTTATCGAAACACGAGTGATTGAACATAATTATTGCTTGAACCCAATTCATCGAAACACAATTTATGGAAATCAGAATTTACCGTAACAGCGTTTTTGGTGCGTGGAAAAAATTGATCAAAACACAGTTGATCGAACACTATTGATCGAAAAACAAGTTATCGAAACCACATTTTATCGAAACCAGAATTTATTAAAACGGCGTTTTGAAAGTGTGCAGAAAATTAATCCAAACACAAGTGATTGAACATTATTATTGTTTGAACCCAACTGATCGAAATACAATTTATCGAATACAGTATTTACCGTAACGGCGTTTTTAGCGTGTGCAGAGAATTGATCGAAATACAGTTATCGAATACTATTGATAAAAAAAAAAGTTATGGAAACCACATTTCATCGAAACCAGAACGGCGTTTTAAGAGTGTGCAGAAGATTGATGGAAATACAAGTCATTGAACATAATTATTGATTGCACACAAATAATTGAAATACAATTTATCAAAGCCTTAATTTACTAAAACGGCATTTTGGTGGTGTGCAGAATGTTGATCGAAATGAAAGTCGTTTGACACAATTATTGTTTGAACACAATTGATCGACATACAATTTATCCAAATCAGAATTTCCCTTAACGGCGTTTTTGGCGTGTGCAGAAAATTGATCGAAACACAGTTGATCGAACACAATTGATAGAAAAACAAGTTATGGAAACCACATTTCGTGGAAACCAGAATTTACTAAAACGGCGTTTTAAGAGTGTGCAGAAGATTGATGGAAATACAAGTCATTGAACATAATTATTGATTGCACACAAATAATTGAAATACAATTTATCAAAGCCATAATTTACTAAAACGGCATTTTGGTGGTGTGCAGAATGTTGATCGAAATGAAAGTCGTTTGACACAATTATTGTTTGAACACAATTGATCGACATACAATTTATCCAAATCAGAATTTCCCTTAACGGCGTTTTTGGCGTGTGCAGAAAATTGATCGAAACACAGTTGATCGAACACAATTGATAGAAAAACAAGTTATGGAAACCACATTTCGTGGAAACCAGAATTTACTAAAACGGCGTTTTAAGAGTGTGCAGAAGATTGATGGAAATACAAGTCATTGAACATAATTATTGATTGCACACAATTAATTGAAATACAATTTATCGAAACGATAATTTACTAAAACGGCCTTTTGGTGGTGTGCAAAAAGTTGATCGAAATACACATGGTTGAACACAATTATTGTTTGAACACAATTGATCGAAATGCAATTTATTGAAAGCAGAATTTACCTTAACGGCGTTTTTGGCGAGTGCAGAAAATTGATCAAAACACAGCTGATCGCACACTATTGATAGAAAAACAACTTATCGACACCACAATGTATCGAAACCATAATTAACTGAAATGGAATTTTGGAGATGTGCAGAAAATTTATCGAAACACAAGTGACTAAACATAATTATTGTTTGAACACAATTGATGGAAATACAATTTCTCGCAACCAGTATTTACGGTACCGACGTTTTTGGCGTGTTCAGAAAATTCATCGAACACTATTGATAGAAAAACAAGTTATCGAAATCAAATTTTATCGAAACCAGAATTCACTAAATCGGCGTTTTAAGAATGTGCAGAAAATTGATCGAAACACAAGTCATCGAACATAATTATTGACTGCACACAATTGATCGAAATACAGTTTTTCGACACCAGAATGTATTGAAACCTTAATTTATTGAAAGGGCGGTTTGGGGGTGTGCAGAAAGTTGATCGAAACACAATTAAGTAAATAGATTGGACAAAATTGATCTAACACAATTAATCGAATGCAACTGATCCAACGTAAATCATCGGAAATCAATTTATGGAACCATAATATATAAAAATGGTGTTTAGGGGTAAACAGAATATTGACCGAAATACAATTAATGGAACGTAATTGATCGAGCCCAATTTTGCTCTCACAATTTATCGAAAACAATATAGCAAAACCACAATTTATTCGAACCAGAATTTACCGAATCGGCATATAAGGTAGAGGATTGATTTAAACACAATTGATTAAACACAATTGAACAAACGCGATCAATCGAACACAACTGGTCGAAAAACAATTTATCTAGATCACGATTTAAGAAACTAGAATTTACCATAACGGCGTTTTAGGCATGTGTGCGAAACATAGTTGATCGAACAATACTGTTCGAAAAGAAAGTTATCGAAACCACAATTTATCGAAACGAGAGTTTACTAAAACGGCGTTTTGGAAGTGTGCAGGAAACGGATAGAAACATAATTGTGTTAATGATTAAACACAATTGATCAAACACAGTTAATTGAGAGTTGTGCAGAACATTGATCAACACAACTGATCGAACATAATTGATCGAACGCAATTGATCGAACACAATTTATAGAAGAACAATGCATTCAAATCACAATTTATTGGATCCAGAACTTATCAAATCGACCTTAAGGGTGTAAAGAGAATTTATCGAAACGTCATGTTTACGAAAAGTTAAAATGGCTCTCAAATTAAGAACTTTTAATTTCCCTATCTTTGTATTTTTGTTGATCTTTCCAATTCAGCACATAGTGCATATTGCTCTACAGTATGAACAAAGTAAGTCAAAGATCTTAAACAGAAAAAATTTAATATCTCGGCTAAAGAAATGGTTTGAAGATCTATTACTTCTTGACTTATTGTTTTCCACACTGAAGTGGCAGACACGTCATTAATACTATTGCGAGACGCCTAAAGTCGGGGTAACTGGCAATCCTTTTAATTGAAACACACTCGGACACGAAGACCAAAGCTACTGAGATTAATAAGAACACTTAAGTAGATACAAATACTTGCATTTATTTTTCTGCCGTTTACAGAAACCTTAAGTTTACGTATTTACATCTTCTTATTAACTAACTTAATTCTAAGTCCATTCTGACCAAGAAAGCTCGGTGGGCGTTTACAAAGTTCCCAATAACCTATCAGAGCTGGTCTAAATTTTGGACATTTGGCATTACGCGGACGTGACCGTTCATAATAGTTCTATGAATTTTTACAAGCTTGAGGATTTCCCATGGTGAAATGTGGCCTGTTCGGACTCTTAGTAAATTACCGCTATAAAGATTTAAAATTCTACTAAAGCATTTGGTCCCAGCTGCAAATAGTTTTTATGATCGAGTTGCAACCGTTGCTTCTTCTAATCACGTACCGGTCATATACATCACTCAATATTTCGGTTTATGAAGTAAACGCTGCATAAACTTACTCTAATCTTATTCGTGAGATTGGAATATCTCCAGCTTCCCAAGCGAAAGGCACGTTTCTAAACATCCGCTTGTTGTAATTTAAATATGACATTTTCCTACGAATTTTACCTTAAAATATTATACCGATGGCTTACAGCTAACTAAAGTACAGTATATTCCTACATAGTTCATTTAATTAAAGAACGCAAATCGCAACAATACCCTATTTTAGTAGTAGCATTTGTTAGGGAAGGACTTTCTTAAGCTATTTTAATTCATCTAATAAAGGATCTATCTAACGGTTTTTTTAAATTAATAAATTCATATTTGTATTTTAGTAAGAGGTTTTCGACACTTAAAAATGTAAACTGAACTGAATTGCACCAGGAAAAGAAAATACTAGCGTCTATTGTTTAAGGCTGCTTACATTGTTTTGTCTACAGAATTAACACAAGGGAAGACAAAATGCGAATGACTTTAGGACTACCACAACGATTTGGTCAAGAGTAGATAATGAGGTACGTGCAAGATTCGTCATAAAAAATTAAAAATTAAAATATACGAAAAAGGAAAAAGTATTAACGGTAGCAACAGAAAGAAAAACAAAAAACGCAGAATGTCTGATAGCTTATGGATCAAATGGCGATAAAATCTTCTTTCTCTTACATTAAGCCAGTGACCTTTATAATTCTACAAAGCCGGTTTCTTAAGGGTTAACGATTACCACATGAGTTTTCAAGATCGACGAAAAGCGTATAATATTTAAAATTCCAGTGTAGTTTCCGGGATTTGAACACAATGCGGACGCCTGAGTGGCAACTATATTACACGATCGGCAATTCGCTCTCTCTTGGATGAAATGAATTTTTTCAATAAAGTACGAGAATTAGATAAAAAGATAATCCCTGTAAACGATTTGAATGACAAAGTAAGCAGGTGAAGTAAAAACTAGACATACACATTTTACGCTTAGGGACATTGTGTAGCTATTTATGAGACAAATGCACGCGACATGAAAATGATCAAACAAGGGCGTAGACGCCGTTTGATAACTTGTCAAGTGCAATAATACTTTTAGTACGACTTTGCATAAGATATGTTTTCTACAACCTTAAAGTTACTGTTGGTAATCCGTAAATATCGATTCAATAGAGGTTAAAATATTTTACAGTTATAATTTGTGTCATAACAAAAAAATAAGTAGAATAACTTTATAACTCGGCTTCCAGTTTAAAATAAGTAAATTTAAGTGATTTTGCTTGTAGTACCCTGATTTATACTATGTAATGTTTAATTCGACAAGTTCTTGGTAAAAGGCCCACGTTTAGTAGCTGTCGTAGGCGAAATATATTTGAATTGGTTTAATTTGGCCTTACAAAACGGTGCCGTGTGAAAGAAATTATTTAAAATTTCTTGAAAATGGAGATGCGAAAAACGCATTTTGTTCCAAAAGAAGTTAAGAAAGAAGCTGATGGAGCCAATATAATTTATTGTTTGAAAACTCGAAAGAAAGCTGCGATAAAGAATTGCATCAATTTGATCGATGGACAAAACAGTAATGTGCTTGAATTTTTTTATCATTATAATAGAAAGCTTGCATATTTTCCGAGGGCGGAATATTTGACATCAAGAACTAAAACCTTAAACGTTAAAAGTATATTAAGATGTTAATATACTTGCATGCATGCAATGCAGAATCCAACCAGTTGTAATCTGCACCGTATCTAAGATAGATTACTACTTTCTTCACCGGGGCAAAATGTTAAAAAATAAATTTCGAACGAGATTGATATAATCATGAGAAAGCGAGAGATTATTCTTCGACTTCTACTTCTGCCCATACTTTGGTTGAGATAGAAGTAAACGCTAAGAAAATGGGAGAATCCAGTTCTGTTGATGATTCTTCAAAGAAAATACCAACGGATCACCTGAAGGATGGTAAATCGAATAAAAAAACGATTCGTTCAACTTTAATATTAATGTAACCCTTCATTAGTCAATTTAATTAACTGTTTATATCACTGAGTTATGAACTACTTTATTTATTTAAAATCTAACCGTTAAATCGATAGTTAAGCAACAACTGTACGTTCTATGAAACCAATTAGAATAATATGTTAGTTTCTAGATGTAGAAAATCCCTTAAGGTTAAATTTACGTAACATTACTGTTCTACATAAATACAAAACAATAACAACAAGAACAAGTTAGCTGTAAATTAATAATAAAGTTGAGTTTAAAATTTTAGTTAAAACTAAAGTTTCTAACCCCAGCAAACTATACGTTGTTCCTAATGGATTTTCAAGATCCTATTAAATTTCCTCAAATATTTAATGCAGTGTTAGCACACCTAACCTAGCGTAATGGTATAAATATGGAAAGTATGTTTTACTTTTAAAATATTGCATGTTTCAAGTTCTGAACAACTTTCTTATACAAACTTTGCTCACAAGTCTTACAATAACCAATACAGATACACTTGAATGAAGGACAGAAATAAATTCTGCTATAAAAGTGCAAATGATTACTAATATACATGACAAGGGACCTTCGCACACCTTTGAACCTCATAGCAGGAGCTCTGTTTCTGAGAATGAACAGGTGAAAATTTATTCACTAAGTGAAGAGATCAAACTCCTAAGTAACACAGGAATAAATTTAAAATTGCCTAGGGCACATGGGCTGATGATGCTTCTGTTCTATGTACATTCTTACGTAAGGTGGACAGTAGTCTAACAAGTTGAGAATACGAGTTTCCAATGCGTGAGTCATTCGGATTGAAGTTCAGAAAATGAACCATAAAAATCATTTGCGGCCTTGATTTACATATTCTGCTTCTCTACAATTAATGACAGAGGCGATTGATTTATTTATTGCCCATTTCAAAACCTGCTGCTGCTGTAGCATTAATTCCTAATATATATACAGGGTGTCCTAGAAATACCAAGCTTCAGGTAATAATGTGATTTTATGTATTATGATCATAAAAAAAAAGTAATTTCCCTCTGCAGTCCACTTTCCTTGCACGAGGCTGGTAGACGTACATCAACGACGCACAGGATCTGCATCTTTCTTATATAATTAGAGCTCAGCATTTATTAAAAGCGGATCGAGCTCAACTAATTAATTATGGCTGTTGGAATAGCACCTAGAACTTAAATTTTGTCAAAAATGTGTTGTGAACAGATGAAGCTACAGGTAAAAACTGCAATTTCCCACAGCGAACCTATTTGGGCTATAGAAAATCGACATTCTGTACGGCCAAGAAACTTTCAGTTTCGACTTTCAGTAAATGTTTGGGCTGCTATATATTTTCAAAACAGACTAAACGCAGTTTATTTTTTGCATTTTTCAATTGAAAATCTTCCAGAGTCTTTTGGTGGTAGGTACTTGTAAGCTCTGGTATGTGGTTGCAAAATGTTGAAGACCTTAGTTCGGCAATTGCTCGATGAACATGACCAAAATTAGTGGAGAGGTGTCCGGATTTATATCCAGTACACGGATTTAAATACTTTGCCAAGTTGCTTCCCAAAAACTAGATTATTAATGAGTCATGAAATTATTGTAATCCTGTAAAGTTTTAACGCTTCTAGAACTAAATACCCACACTACATTCAAAGCTAAAACTATTTAACGAAGTAGAAACATAGTTTACAAATGTACTTCAGTTAAAACTATCACAAATTGAAAATAAAAATTTATGACTTACAACCTATTCTAAGCTATCTTTAGTTTTCACTCTGTTGTACTGTAATCGTATTACTTTTGTGATAAAAAATATGTAAACAGTACTCTTACTTATTTAAAGCCTCTGATTAACAAGACACAGCTTTTGATTAGCAGCTTTCATATTTTAATTTCTATTTTTGCTCCGTATGGAGAAACTGAAGGTGGTAGAAAGCGTTTCTTAGCCAAATCTGGTATCTTCCTTAGGTGTATTTCTAGGACACTCTGTATACTGATTGTAATATTTAAAAATTTTAGAAAATTTGAAACGTTCATGATCAAAGAATTTATAAATATAAATAGCTATCCATAACAAATTCGTAACGGTTTAAAAATAAAACCAAAAAATTTATTTTTTGATAATAGTTTTTTAAACTAATAATGCCATTTTAAAATTGATTTAAACTAACCTTTAGCCTACTACCGTAACAAAATACTGCTGTCCAAAAAAGTACACTTCATTAAATATGTAAATAAGTAATTAGCACACCTCTGGTTTTCGTTTTTAACTGAAGTGATTCTGTAAAGTTTATAAGCGGGTTTTATTTCATCCATGTTTGTTTATTAATGGAAAAGACCTAGACATGCAGAGCACCAGGTACCTTAGACACCGACTGCTGTGCTTATATAATCAAAGTCCTACTTAGAATTTTGCCAATACTAAGAAGTTCCATCTCTAGCAAGGGATCTTTTACGTGCTACACATCGTAGTAACAGAAGACCCACGGCTTTACAACACTTCCGAATGATGGCATTTTGCAGAGGCTTTCATCCCTATCTTTCTATTTTTTTAAAACCTCACCGGAACCGAGGATCGTACTCGCGAGATTAGATCAGTAGTCAGATTGCTTGATTGATTGATTGATTGACTTTATTTGTGTTATTCAATAAATACATGTTGTTCACACACGTTAAATTAAAAACACAAAAATACACTAATCATACAAATTGCAAACGCATACAATAAGTGCACTTTACACGTCCCAGCTGTTTGTATTAAGATACTCCTCTATACTATAAAAAGCATGTTTAATTAAATAGTTTTTTATATTTCCTTTGAATTCTTTTAGTGGGAGAATCTTAATAGCTTCCGGTAATTTGTTATAAAATTTAGGGCCATAATCATTAAAACCCATTTGGCTAGATTTGAGCCTCAGAAAATTAATCCTAATATTGCTTGCTGTCCTTGTTTCATGGCTGTGTACATCATCATGTGTTTGATATAAGCCTAAGTTTTCTCTAACGTACAAGATCGATAGATAAATATATAAACCTGGTACTGTAAACAATCGCAGGGATGCAAATTTATTTTTCCATCAGACCGGTAGTCTAATCCAAGCATAATTCTGAGTACTTGTCGTTGTACGTAATCCAAATATTGCATGTGCGCCACTACTATGGCCCGATACTAGAAGACAATATGAGATTTTAGATAAAATTAATGCATGGTATGCAATTTTTATTATTTTTAAAGGTACGAGTTGCACCAGATTGCGGATTAAAAAAATATTTTTAGATAAGCTCTTTGTTACCGCCTCTGTGTGGTACTTCCAGTTTAATTGAGATTGTAGGTATATGCCTAAATATTTTATTTTTTCTGTAATATCTGGACTGTCCACTGGTCTGTGTGAAAATATAACATATTTTGTTTTTTTGCCGTTTAGACTAAGCTTATTAGCTAAAAACCATTCTGTGGCATTTGAAAGTGCATCCACCAGTTGTCTCTCAATACCCTCGATATTGTAATCTGTACTTACAATTGAAGTATCATCAGCGAAAAGAAGAACATCACTTGTCGCAACACTTGAACTTAGATCGTTAATGTAAATTAAGCAAAGGGTCGGTCCTAGGACCGATACTTGAGGTATACCGCTGTTTATATTCTTGGATTCTGATTTAATGTTGTTTACACAAGTATATTGTTTCCTTTCGCTAATATAGCTTTTTATTAAATCACAACTCTTTTCCTCAAAATTATATAAGCTCAGCTTTTCTATAAGCTGCCGGTGTGGTACACATTCAAATGCCTTTTTTAGGTCGCAGAACGTGATTCCTACGTATTCCCCTTTTTCATGACCACGAATAATTAAATTTAATATATGAATTATGCCTTCGTTTGTAGATTTCCCCGAACGAAAACCATATTGATTATTTTGCAATGGAATGCCTTACCGCGCGCGGATTCAAGTAATTGTGGCTATGTTGTGGATGATGTATTATGTCGCCCTTTTGTCACATGACAGTGAAACATTTCACTGTATACAGTAATTTACACCATGAGATACGTAAGAGGGAAGGAATATCATATAATTTACAAGAAATCGGAAGATCTTGAAACAAAAGTAATATGACAGCAATGTGCATGCTACATAACCTCAGTTCTGGAAACATTTTTTGCACTTTCAACTGCTTTCGTTTTTCACCTAGGCTCTACCGTTCCCTCTGGAATCGCTTTCCCGTCAAACCGGAACGACCGGGCCGGGAGTCGAATTCTCGTCCAAACGCTTCGTGTTTCACTGTAGCTTCGTCTGAAGCGGCCGAAACCACTGGCCCACTGGCGCCCCCATTGGGCTACCAATCCATTTTTATTTATTATCGTGGTGGTTATCTGTCACCGAAAGTATAACTTACCATATCTCATTGACTGGTATAACAACAGATCTCGCTCTGTTTATCTTTTTCTATGGTATTTTTGTCTGTTTATTGGGAACGAGGACTGCTTTCAAATACGTCAAGAGGAAACAGCTGTACTATCGGTATGGCTGCGTCACGAGCCGTTATTGGCAATCAAAAAATCTTAACATTATTTTGTCTGTATCTGTGGGAATGTGCCTACTTTCCCAATGAGAACGTTGCTTACCCTTGCAATCATATATCTAATGCCGGAGCCGGACATTTGGGCTCGGGCATTTGGGCGCGGCCGTTCGGACGCGGCCGTTTGGGCGCGAAGACGCTTGGGCGCAGAGCCACTTGGGCGCGAGACATTTAGGCGCGAGAAAATTAATTAAAGTATATTACTATTAGCTAGCTTTACTATTAATAGGTCTGAAAATATATTTTGTTTAACGAAAGTTACCTAAAGCACGTCCAAGGAGGTGGCGGGAGGCAAAAACTATAGAAATATTAACTGTCGAAAATTAGAATTTTATTAATACAAGTAGATTCGACGAAAACAAGTTAGAAATTTTAACTTTCCGGTAAATACTAACAAATCTTTTGCGGAGATTTATTATATTTAAAAATAATAAGTAACAAAGAATACATGAATAGAGTTTGGGTACAAACAGAGCTATCGATGAACCATCCAACCAAATATTTATCCAGGCTGATAGAAGAATAAAAAATTTGGTTGAAGATTATAATAATGAATATAATCATGTAGACGGCGCAAACAATAGCAACATTGTAACATTTTTATGAGGCATTTCGTACAATTATGAAATGAATGCGTAGATGCTTTTTGTTTATATCTTAAAAAATTTAAGAATAATATGTATTATAATGGTAAAAATGGCAAGAATAAATTTTGATTATTAAAATTAATCTTTATATTATTATTTACTCTCATTCTTATTTCTGCTCTTATCTTCAGTTAGTCGGTTCATAACATGACGAAAATAATAACTGATTACTTTAAAATTTAACAGTTTATTGTTAAGTATTATCATTTTAAACAAAACTCGAAGTCGACTAGTTTCGGTCCAAGTAGAACATATATTAGAAACATATAAAAAACTTGAAGCATCAATCGATTAAATATAGCATAGTATTATTCATTTAAAAGTACAATAAATGTATCTCTATTTAAAATTATTTTCAACACTTAGGTACATATAATCTATTTCCATCTTTATTTCAATTCAGAATTATTATTTCATATCTAACATACCGCCTTTTCTATGTATTCAGAATTATTTCAAAACTTATCTAATCTGCTACCTTCTTTATTTCGATTCGGATTTATTTCAAAATTTATCTAATATAGGTACTACCGCCTTATTTACAATTAATCTCATAACGGTTTCAATAAATAATTGGATTTAATATTGTTTGATTAATTACATTACCTTCTCAGGATAAATAATGATTTAATAAATGTTTGTTCATTTGTGCCAAATTTAAATTATTCACACTTAATGTGTTCCTAAATCCCAACGTTGACCCTTTCTTGCGCCCAAGTGTCTCGCGCTCAAGTGTCTCGCGCCCAAGTGTCCCCGCGTCCAAACGGCAGCGCCAAAACGGCCGCGCCCAAATGTCCTAGACCGATCTAATGCTATTGTAATATAGTGCTCTAATTAAATTTCTCACTAGCAGAAATTATCGACAGAAATCAAGATACGGTAATGCATTATGCACCATAGCTTCGATCTCTTGCACTACCTTGTAAACTATTTAAACATATGGTTAATAATCATTTTTTAAATTAATGTTTTATCAAAATAACAGTCGGCTGTAGCTATAAAGATGCACCGCATACCGGGTGACAATGATACTAGGGCCATGCTTAGATATTCTTTATTTATGAATAGATCTTGATAAAATTTTATACCAAGATACTAGACATAATTTCTGATTGGCGGATAAATATAGTCAAAATGGCCGACTTCCGGTTTTACCGGATATGATACGAACTTTGATTTTTTAAATGGGACACCCTGTACATTTTATGTTTTTATAAATCTACGAGTCAAACTACATATAATAGTCTTGCCATTTTTCAATTTTTTTAAACAAAAAAATTATTTTTATTTTTTACCATAGAAGGCCTTGACTTGGAAAAATCTATTCTAATTGACTCTAGCAACTCTTAATAATAGCTATTTTACCAATAAGGTCAATAACAAACCTTTAACAAAAGAATATAGTTTGCTAAACTCGTTTTTTAAGAAAAAGTCACTTTTTTAAATGGCAGCTATTAAGGGCCGTCTTGCCATTAGATAGAAAATATAATTACCAATCTAACGATATGCATCATATACTACTTTATCTTTATCTGAAACTGAAAATTAATTAATTAATTAACTATTTTTACTGGCGCTTACAAGTTAAAACGATCATAGATTAGCCAGCCTTGGTTTCCGTTTTGTCCTCCTACTGTTTTTTTGCTTACATTTGGGCAGTATAATCAATTTCTGAAATATTTTCGTGACTATTCAATTCACCTGTCATCTGTCAAAAAGTGACCAATGAAAATTCATAATTCTGACGTTTCTTGACCAATCAAAAAAATATCAGTGGATATATCTTCCTAGAAGGTATTCAAGTGACTATTTTTAACAAATGCGATTTTTATTAGAAAAAGTCAATATTAGTGTTCTGTTACTATAGAAATTGCGTAGTTTGTTGCTAGATTTACTGAAAAGTAATTTGAAAAAGTAGTTTGGTTCATTAAATAGTCCCTCGAATACCATTCTTAGTCAAAGTTAAGTAGATTATTTTTGCGGTGGTATCACTACTCATGTCCATTGCGCTTGGGATTAGGACTCGTGCTAGCGCACTCGTCCTAATCGTACCAAAGCGCAATGGACATTCGTGACACCACCGCAAAAATAGTCGTCATAACTTTGACTAATCATGGTATTATAAGTGACTATTGCATACATATGTCAAATGACGTCACTCCAACTATCAGTCCTCCCCAACCACTTACATCGACAATGTTTTTTATGCGCTAGTTTTGTCCATTTATCGGTAATTATGTTATATAAAACATTATTCGATAATACCATGTCCTTTCCCCTTTTAACAGTTTTCTCAAATATTTATTCAATACTCACAAGTTATATCATAACAGCTCTATTGTTCCATTGTATTAATTGCTTACTTTGTAACCTTGATGAGCGTTGTGCCTTTCTGCCACGTACATCCTTAGAGATAAGTGTTCACCTTAATAGATTAAAATATTTTTTCTACGACCACTACTAAAAGTAGGCCTTTTAGCACTAGCTTGTTCCACTAAAAATTACGTTTTATAAATCAGCATGTTAAAACTGAAATCAGCTGTTTACGTTTAGCACATGTGCTAAAAGTAAACAGCTGGTGTTGAATTTAAAATTTTAAACTGGTGAAGTGAAGTTATAAAGTTATTCTAGTTACTTCTTTCGTTAGAGGTAGTGTTTTTTAAATAATTAAAACATTATGTGATGAATAAAGTAAAATGTTTACTATTATAATTACCTTTGATACCTAACTTTGACAAATACCGGCTGCAGAAACAGTCACCTGCGCAGTGATGGTCATCTCTTTACTATGACATAAATTATAACTGTCATAAATGCAAACCTTTGTTAAATCGATATTTATGAATTAATATCAGTAAATTTCAGGCCGTAGAAAAAATACTGTGTGCAAACTCGTGCTAAAAGTGTTTATGCACGAGACATGTTATGAAACTCAGCATTCGGCTTCGTTTGATAATTTGCATGTCCCGTGCATAAACATTTAGTTTTAGCACTTGTTGCACAAATACACAGGTTAGCATTTTATTTTAGTTCTCGATTTAGTTCTCTTTGCGTTAGAAGTAAGATATTGTTTAGCCGAGTTAGATAAAATTCCAATGCTAGATTTTATTGTAGACCAAAGTACGTAAATGTTTTCAAATTTTAATTTTGACGACTTTTAGATCTACATACAAACATAATCTGTAACCACTTATACCGTGTACACAGTGTTGGGGTAACTCACTCAAAATATATCACATTCGTTAACGTAAGCAAATGTATCGCAGCGATCTTTCTTTGGAAAAGAAAACGGATAAATTCCTATCATCAAAACATTGTTTTTGATAACACAAAAATGTCGTTACCGATGCACTCATTTTCAGAAGTATGTATGTATGTATGTATTATCTGTAACCTCATTTACCTTGCGGTTTCGAAGTACTATAATAATAACGGCACCATATAAAGTTCATTTGTTCGAGTTCTAGAATAATGGGATTGCAATTTGGAAATAACCACTTGGTTCTCTTAGCAGCACATTTCTTTAGCTGTTTATTTATGTTTCTAGTATTAATATTATCTTTAGTGTATTGGACATATAAACTTGTGGTACCTCAATTTCTATCGCTCCATTCACTTAAATTAAAAATCGATAGAAACATATTTTTACAAACTTTCAAGCACTTGAAAATGATAATTTTTTATTAAATTATATACTCTCTTCTCATTTTTTTTGTAAGACCGTTGAAGCCATTTTCTTTAATTCTTTTCTGTTTTGCTGGTTTTATTTCAAAATTTCCACATCGTCTTTCTTCTGTCGTTACCGATTCTTAACTCGTGCATCGATACTGTCGTTATTTTAATTTAATCGTTTTTCAGTATATGGGAATTTTCCGATACCTTTGCACTATGCCCATCACTTGCTTCACTCGCTCATTTCGTATGTTTGACATCCTAAGTGATCTTGAACCCTAAGCTTATATCAGCATTTGTTTCCTAATTTCCCATCCCTTTGACTACGATTTGAGAATTGTTCACTATCATTTTCGATATGAGACATGCTGGAATTTATCCTCAGCCCAAGTGGAGCTAAAACAGCCGATTTACAAGCTGCATACACTATTACCATAAATCATCGTATTTGCAATAAATTCAACACAGAATTCTGAATATTACACATCAAGAATCTCGTATATCCGACATAATAATTTTCATTGCTTGCTTGCTTGACGCCACTTTGAGAGCGAACCCGTGGGTTCGGCCGATTTTGGTGTCAATCGACTCATGGCGACGCAAGTAAGCCAGCAGTAGGATTTTCAAATTTTATAAGTGACTTTTTTTCTGTGGAATAGCTAACCTCAAAATTAACTCGACACACAAAATGGATCACTCTTGTACAAATTGCATTAAATGAATTATTTCGCGCTCAATTTGGGTGCGGAACGCGAGCTTTTAAATAATTATTGAGGAAGTTGCGGTTGGTTGAGACTTCAAAAAAGAGCAATAACGTTTGTACAGCTGATTACACACTCCGCGAATACAAGAAAATGAGAAACTATTCCGAATTTTTTCTGTAAATAGCGTAATATGTCTAGCACCGAAAGCAATACCTGTTCACTCAATTCTTCAGTACAGTAACTGCACTTATGCTGTTAGACGTAGAATATTTCCAAGAATTTTTATACTAGGTTGCACTTATCTATTTGCCATACATTTGACGTAAATTTGCACTTCCGAGGTTTGCGCTCATTTGTTGCCCGCACATCACTTACAAGTTTTTGCAGTCTACATGTGAATATATACTTAAATGGCAATATGAGCTGTTCTTAACTATTATTAGAGTTGCATTGACCAATAAATACTACGTTGTAAATTTTGAAGTTTGGAGTAAATGAAGCATTTATATATTTTCCTTTTTTTCAGGTTAGTCCCCACTTAACGAGTAAAGACCTCGCTTGGTAAGTATGCATTATCATCAACAGCCAATGTTATTATTTAAATAAACTAAAAATAGCCAAGAAAACTTGTATTCGTCATTTAATGATAGTAATACGTCCCTAAATTAATAATAAATACACATTTGATAACTGCAGAATATAGCATGTGTAAGGGCCCGTAGCCGACTTAATTTGCTCAAATTTACTTCGGTTATTGAGAAAACTCGACATCTGAGTTTAGCATATACAAAAAGTATAAAAGGATATTTACTGAAGCTTACAGCAACTTTACCACTGCATCTTCATTTAATTATAGCAAAAAAGAACACCGTATAATAGTGTTTGTTCTAATACATTTTTAACACTTTATTATGGTTAGAGTTGCAACATCTCAAATTTAATTTAAAATATTTTTACAAAAACACAAGACTTTTATAACAGAGTAGTGTTTTACGGTAAAAAATTGTATGTGTTCACTTAAACGTGTTTAGTGGAATAATTCCTGTTACAATGGTATAGGAGAGCGATCTGTCACCATGTGGAATGTACTGTGACAACCTTTAGCGAAACGAGATATGTATCACATAAACAAGAAACTGTAAAAGCTGCACAACAAAGTGAGTAAATTATAATTAGATTAGAAAACCATCCACATAAATCAATTTGAATAATGGACCATTAATTGCGCCGTCTGATTTCTGCATTTTGGTGGCCCTGTCCGAAAAACTCTACAGTAATATTGAGGTCGGATAACTAATTTTCAACGGCTTTCAGTCGCGCGAGATGGATTATAGATCTGTTGCCATGCGTCAAGTCATTCAATTGTCGCTGCGCACTTGCGGTGGTGTTTTTTGTTCGTCGTTGTTTTCTTCTCGTGTAATCTGTATTAATATTTGCCTTTGTATACGGCTAGTTTATAGTGACTTACGAGAACAAAAATAGTATCTTAGCTTACTTTCGCTACGGTGGATGGAAATTGTTGATTTGTGAAAGATATTTGGGTCTTAATTACCCATCCCAGTTGATTGCGGACCTTTCTGGCGTAGCGATTTAAATCTTGGAGCTGTAAGCTGATGGTATGTGTGCGCATTTCTTTTCTCGGTCTCTATACTAATTACCCACTGGCGTTTCGTGGATTTCAGGACCGACTCGAACTCGTTAAAGTGTGAGCGGCTAAGCCGTACTACTAATTTGGTACCCGAATTGTAATAAGTGCTGTCCTTGTTGTGGTCTTCGCTTTGCTTCTTCGGTTAGCAATTGCTAGAGCCCTTGCTGTGCCCCACTTGCACAAGTGGTTAATTATGCAGTCCGCTGTTGTTTGTTTTGTCGACGCCGCCTCGTATTGCTGGGAGTATTAAAACACGATCTTGTGTTGTGTAAAGGTAAAAACAAATCTGTACATTAAGCGCACCGAAAGATTGGAATCACCGGCTAATATTGCAGGACCTAAGAGTTTTTCAGTAATTACTGTCGCATTTACGGAACATTCTAAATTTATACGTACTTGGTGGATACTATTATTGTCACCACACTGCTATCATCGTAAATTTGTAATCTGCCCAGGGATCCGTTACCTACTTAAATATTGAGCGATTTGAAGTGGTAGCTAAACTCTTATAATTAATGATAACAGTAGAGTTGGCTATATTTGTGGATTTCACCTGTAGCTTGGGTCACGTTTGCGATACATACGCTTGCACAAATTAACTGATGTAACATTTTGTAGCATATTTATTGTCGTTAATTAATATATTCCTGTATATACCGAGTGACTATAAATGATTGAAATTTTTTTCTTAGGCTGGCACTGTTTATGTTGGT
Organism: Agriotes lineatus; assembly: GCA_940337035.1. Taxonomy (NCBI): domain Eukaryota; kingdom Metazoa; phylum Arthropoda; class Insecta; order Coleoptera; family Elateridae; genus Agriotes; species Agriotes lineatus. Next base: position 27,588 of record CALNHX010007320.1, read on the forward strand.
AGCACTGTAAGTCTATGTCAAATTCGAGGTTAGCAGGTTAGGTTTTGCGTCAGTTTTGACATAGAATGACGCAAAACCTAACCTGCGAACATTGAATTTGACATAGACTTACAGTGCCACCAACATAAACAGTGCCAACCTAAGAAAAAAAAATTCAATCATTTATAGTCACCCGGTATTTACCATGATTTTGCTTATGGCTAATGCAAGCAATTGAGGTGGCGAATCTTTTTGAAGTATTTTTCAGATCGTAGCGAATTGACTACGCATAGTGCTTTAGTAGAATCTTTAGCACACATCGGTAATTTTGAATACTCTTGGCTATTTATAAATAATTAACCACACACCATTTCCACAGTAGCTAGTGAGCCCACCGATATCTCCATGTAGCCTGAATGTTGATTTGGTACAATTTGAAGCTGGTTAGAATCATTGAGAAATCTTGGTTTGGGACTTGAATCTCAAATTGTTTGTTGTTTGAAGTAAAATAATAATGTTGCGTTTTACGTTCTGAGGCTATTAAAAATTATACGCCGCTTCTTGTTTTAAGCATTTATTTACAGCAATTTATTTTTACTATTTACAAAACACAAGACTATTAAGGAGAAACACAAATTATTTATAAACTAATCAGGAACTATCTCTAACAACAAATACACTTCATTTATTTTCGCGCGACTTAAACATTAATTATTTATCTGGCTATATTTATTTACAGCGCGCTATTTATATGACTAGATTCTATGTACACACAAGTTTATTGATGTAGCAGCTTCCGTGTACTTCAAAGCTGGAGTCGGCGCTCGGACTTCGACTTCGACTGTCCTCTTATTTCCTTTTCGCCGGCTGAGTAATTCTGGAAACGTCGAAATCTTGCGCGATCATTCCAGCAACGCTGACGTGTTCGCGCGCATGAGTCGCCAAGGTCGTTTCTTCAAGTCTGGGAAGCTGCGAGTCATCCGTCCGCACGTAAACCGGCTCAAGGTCGTGAAATTGCCCTCGCATGTTATTCTCGAATGATCGGGATGCTGAGTCATATGTCTCCAAAGGCCCGGCCCCAAGATCGTTACAATAATATACCCCGAAATTGGTGGCAATATGTGCCTTCTCAAGTAATTCGAATATGAATCATTGGCAACCTACATTTATTCAGTGAAGTGTTGAATCTCAAATTATTTGTCGTTTGTAGTAAAATAATAATATACCCCGAAATTGGTGGCAATGCATGCATTATCAAGTAATTCGAATAGGAAACATTGGCAACCTACATTGATTCATTGAAGTTTCTTTACGTTCTCCTCGAATGGATGTTTAGGTAGTTCACGAGAATAATTATCGACCTCATATTCCACGCTAACACCTGTGGTAGTTGTTACTCCTAACAAGGTAACTCTTTCTTAATTTCGACAGGCCTACCTGAGTTACGAGCAACGAAGGCTCGTAGAGCCATAGCTTTGTAGAGTTAAACAGGTTACTGATCTAATACAAGAAGAGGAAGAAGAATATGTTTTTGGCAAAACGATAACTGGTGAGCGATATGTAAATAACATTCTCTAATTAATTCTATATCAGTTTCGCGATAACGAATTGCAACAAAGACAATTTCTGAGGCTTTCACGGCCATTGTCATTAAGTAACAAACGACTTCCGGGATTGGACCGTGTCATGATTGAGATCAAAGAACTCAACGTTTCTCCCAGTTTTGTAAAGGGCTTCATCAGGAGGGAAAAGCAAAAGAGCACGGTAACTCAACGTGTTAACCACGCCAGAGGCGAAACTCTTTGCAAGGTAGGAAGGTCTTTCTCCTTCCGCTAGTTCGTCGAGTTTCACCTCTGACGTGGTTCACACATTGAGTGACCGTGCTCTTCTATCCCTTCCCTTGCAAAGAGTTTCGCCTCTGGCGTGGTTAACACGTTGAGTTACCGTGCTCTTTTGCTTTTCCCTCCTGATGACGCCCCTTACGAAAGTGAGTTCTTTGATCTTAATCATGGTACCGTCCAATCCTGGAAGTCGTTTGTTACTTTGCAACAAAGATATTTTCTACGCGATAATGTAACGCCTCATGCAGCTTCAGCTGTTTTGGGTTAAAAAAATTTCAGCAGACCTTTGGATCTTACTTGTTGTTTCCGTTAATAACTCAATGTTTAAAACGCTTATTCAAAATCTTTTAGAGCTACTAGAATACATCTAGCAGCATGTATTGCACCAAAGCCAGGGTTGTTGCAACAAATCTTCGAAAATATGAAACGATGAGTTGTTTTGTGGCTACAAGACGAAGGGACGCCTAACATCTCATGTAAATGTACTGAGCAATGAAGTTGTTGACAATAGCAAATTGTTTATAAACATTTTTTTATAAATACAAAATTAGAGAGCAAACTAACTCTAGTTTTATCTTATTGCAACACAATTCATTAAGTTACTTGTTCAAATCGCATTAACTTTAATTCACATGTAGATAAATAAAATACGGAGTTAATTAACAAAGTACTATCCTCTTTTCGTACAGTGTTGTCCATTATCTGTCCGCCCAGGATTTGGTAAGATTTTACCTGCTTAGTTTCCTAGAGAATGGGTATTCCCGGCTGTAGCCATTCTTCGAGGGATTACAATGTCCTTAAGCTGTTGGCAAAGTCACCCTACATAACCATAAGAGAGATTATTACGTTAACATTAAACACACAAAAATTGGTTCTGTGGTCAGCAACCTTGGTTGTTATCTTTTTGCGTCATAATATTCTATTTGCCCGTACTCTACACGCACAGACAATGCTATTACTATTTGTGTTTTACTTTGTATAATGACTTAATGTAGAAAATTAGAAATAATCCTACAAAAAATGAAAACGATTAACTGTTTAAACTGTTTGATGGAAATAGACACTGGAGTGCATTTCTCCGAAGTCAAATTCGCACAGGTGTTTGCTATAAGATGAAACACAAAAGCAAAAGGCAGTTATTTGGGTATTTCAATTACATTTGGCGCAATAGAATAAATTACTCTTACAGATATGGCCAGTGGTTTTCAAAAGTCTGCAGTTGATACTAATGCGATTTCTTTTTTGTAAGCGATTAATTTTTAGTGGACTTCTGCTGAGGTCTGTATACACCCATTTACTTTAATGGGCGTACTTATAAATCACCCTGTATCAATAGTAGTTGCTCATTGGGAACGTATCCACTTAAGTATTTAGTGCTCTACGTAGAGTTTAGTGTATCTGTATCCCCATTCACATAAGTAAATATTACTATGGAACTAAAATAAATTCTATATCTGAGAAAGCATTGATGTTCCAATTGGGCTTGCTGCCAGAAAGACACATGAAATTATACTGCAGGAAAATGATTACACTTAATCTTTCTACTCATTAAACGTTCACTTTTTTGCTCCACTTTAAGTTATTGTTTGCCAGATGACAATAGCTTATCATTATACAATTGTAAACTATTTTCAACTATAAATAATAGTTTTTATGCGTTATGTAAACAGAACGTTGCAGTCTTTAGCAGCTGATACTGCAAAAAATATTCATTAACCTTCAATTTACCCAGCCAGCGCTATTATTATCCAGGTAAAAGTCAATCTAGTTATTACACGGAATACGATTTATTAAATGGAAATCACAGCCTAACACAATGATCATTGCCTTCATTATTCACCTCAACGCAATTTATTCAAGTTGGTTGAAACTGAACTTGAAGGAGTCACTGGAACAAATTGCAATTATCGGGTAGTACACCGTGACCACAACTTTTATTAGATGTATTTTTACGTAATGCTGACACCTTGGACTTGGGAGGATATTAAGCAAAACCGCATTTCCCTGCTACGAACGTAACCCTTCATCTTCGTATATAAGGAGGCTGTGTCAAGTGCAACTGCACATTTGCATTCTCTGTGAACACGTGCAATACAATTGCCGAGCTATTAACATGAAGTTATTAGTCGTTCTTGTTATCGTTGCCCTTGCTGCTGCAGCTCAGGTAAGAAACTACTGCACTTTCTACAATAAAAGATTCGCGAAGCTAATTCATTTATACTTGTTTTGTGTGTGAGTGCTATACATTTTTAAAATGTTATTGCATTATCTCTTAAATCGTTTCTGAAGTAATTAATATGTACAACTTAAATGAAGCAGAGTCCATAAATGGGAAATACCTACTTGAGATTAGACAAGAATTCTTGCACAAACGCGTATGAAAACCTAAAAAAAATAGTTCTTCAAAATTAAACAATAAGAAAATTATCAACAGTAGTGCATTAAAATAGCCGATTAAATGTTGCCGTTTTCTCTTAGCATGTTTTGTTAAGTAATTTTTCAAGTAAATTTGCCGATCAGCAAAAATTCTGAGTGCGTAACACGAGAGATTTTTGTGCGGAAAATTTACGATATATATTTCTTCAGAGCAAAACAGTTTGGCAGAAAATCGTAAAAATTTATTCAGGCTAGTTTATATGCACGCGGGATATTCGGCATGACTATTTCCTGAATGAACAGATAAAATTCACTTGGTGAATCACCTTTAATAATGATGCCAAAATTATTCAGACGCGACTAAAGTCTCACACATTTTTAACCGCCGTTAAATTTTGCAAACTTGTATTCCAACTTTATGATAAATACTATGAAGCAAGGCTTTGTCGTTAAAAGTGAAACCAATCAATTACCTATTCTCTTAACGATTCTATAAAAAAAACTACCAATAAGTAGGAAACTACACTAAATAAATATTTTATATGCTAAATGCATACGCCACATATGAAATTTAATTTGCAATTTGTTGGAATAACTTGTGAATAATCTAAGTGTTTGTATAAAAATTATATTTAGAATCGGTCACATGTTATACTAATATAAGGCTCTGATTTTTTTTCGTGCTTGCAACCTTTATTGCATATTCAGATTTCCAAGTTTGCTGAATAAAATAGTATTATCAACGCATGCATAAATGGAGATGTAGTTTTCGCTTCGTCAAAGTGTTGCAAATGTTAATCGTAAATAGATATTGGAAAAAGTTAATTATGAACGTATTTATGTATTCAAAAGACTACATTTTTTTTAAGTACGAGATAGTTGTTAGCTTAACAAGAAATTCTAATATTTTCTCAATTTTAATATGCCCCACACATATATTAAACCCTTTTAAAAGGATATTGAACTTTAGTTTCAAAATCAAATTTAGAGGAATTTTAGTTCCTCACGTTTCTTACATATCGATTATATAGCTAGCAAATTCGATTTCAACTAAAATTTAATGATATAACATTAATTTTAATCAGATATAAAAATAGAAGAATAAATTATTATTTATCGAGAAGCAAAATAGGAATACCGTAAAAATATGCTTCTTAACTTGATCCGAATGATATTGTTATGTTTGAAGAAAAATATAAAACCGAATTATTATAATCGTTTGCAAAATAACTACTCATTATACATAACTAAGTCTACCACACCAGTTAGAACATTTTTGTCATTAACATTAAACCTGAAAATAATTTTAGGTATTATTCCTACAAATTAAACAGTGTGATACTTGGCGGCTATTGATGACAATATGTATGTAGATACAGACAGATGCAAATATTTTCCAAATATTCATAATGTTAAACAGGTACAGATATTTTAAAATATTTTGTTAAATACAATGTGTTTGTAAATAGCTAACTAGCTGGTAACTTCGTGAAGAATTGAGATGGCAAAAAGACTTCTTTTTGTTTAAAATGCCAGTACACATTCTGCAAATTGTGATAAACAATTTAATTCACGGCCTTATATTCTTCTGTAGTAGCGTACGACTGTGGTTTTTAAATGTAACACGCCGTGTATTTTTAAATATTTTAAATCAGCCCTACAATGTCTTATGATGAGTCTAAAATGTTATAACTATTTTTTTTTAATTAAAGAAATGTATTTATCTAAACTAGGCTATGACTACGAACGATCACTAACAATCTAATAAGAAATGTAAAACAAATTCCACTTCGCTCTAAAAATTCCCCATGAGCAAATTATCCCATCAAAAGTACTAAAACAACTGAAAGTTGTTTTTAATGGAACAAATATTTTTGACTTATGTGTTGCATATTGTTTATTTTTTAAAAGCTTCTTGTAAACGAAATGACAAATCTGATTCATCGTTGGAAAGATCTTTTATTGTAGTTTTCTATTGTTTAATGAAACTCCCATTGTTCCATTAAAAACACGTAGTTTTCAATTGTTGTAGTAAGTTTTTTGAATAATTTGGTCATGATGAATTTTTAGAACCAAGTGGAATTTGTTATACATTTCTTGTTCGACTGTTTTGCGTAAGTTGTAGCATAAAACAGAAAACAAGTTTTCTCCATATCTCTAGTATTGACAAAGATACGAGCTGGCTAGCGATTTAGAATCATAGTTGGCCAAAATCTGATTAATCAGTATCAGTGATACATGACAGATAATAATTCGGTTTTTGTGTCATTACTATATGATATATACTTCAGTTGTAGAACCGTTGCTACATTATATTTCCATCCTAGGTTTTGTTGATACTGGTGGATAATACAAGATATATGAAACAAAATATATAAAGGGCTTGATACCTTCACAACATTAAAAAATTCGATTAAGGTGATGAAAAAAGGGATGTCATTGAATATTATTGCAACATAGTACAATGTAAATGGTTCTAATTTGTTTTTATTTATTAAAAAATCTCTTATTTTGACAATTTAATGTATTAAAGTAGTTTTATATTAGCGGATGTTTAAGACATATAACATTATTTTTATAAATATAACAAATGGGTGGTACGACTATGACCTTAAATAAAGTCAGACGTTTAAATCTATTGTAAAAGTGCAAAATATTCATATATCGAAACAAAGATTTAAAACAAAATAAAAGGATATTAACCAAATCGATAGCAATGATACGTGTTACATAACTAACTTGTCGTACCACTGATACTTTCAGCTTATGTATCTCTGATACATCATAGAAAATACAAGTGTATCTCTAAGATGTATGCCAACTACATTAGAAATGCTATCAGTTTTGTGTACAATTCAATTAATGTGGAAATACAAATATGAAAATTCTAAATAAAATATATCTAGAACGGGCAGCAACATTTTTGCAAAATATATCTAAATACAGATATGAATTAGGTTATATTGTTATATCAAGTAATAGGATTCCTATAATTCAAACGATCGCTATGTAATTCAATCTTTTAGTATCAAAACTAAATCTACTTATGATATTTGCAGAAATCACAAAAAACAGCTTCTGGGAGACAATCCTTACCTAGTTTTTTGTGAAATGTGAATAGTATCTGGCCTACTGCAATGAACGCAGGGTATTTTTTATAATAATTTAACTAAGAATTGAAAAATAAAAATGTTAAAGGCGTTTGAAACCAACTATTGTATTTAGTCAGATTTGAATGTGAATAATGTGGATGGAGTGGATTTTGACTTGATGAAATAAAAAATAAAGCATCAAAGAAGGAAACACATTACAAGTAGCAACAAAGCAATAATGTAAAATGGTTTTTAACATCTATCATATCAAACATATTTTGTATCTTCCATTTCTTCATCATTTTTACACATGTCATGTAGGCCTTTGGAGGTTTTCTCCACTCTCCCCTGCCTTCGCCTTCTTTCTCCAATCTGTAATTTTTCTCTCTCTCTTAGATTTTCTATCGCACTCTTTAACCACTTTCTCCTTTGTCTTTGTGATCTTTTTTCGGGTACTGCCCAAATTATTCTTTTTACACTTCTTCCATGCTCCATGTATTCGAAGAGGCTCAACCGTTGTAGTTTCCTTATTCTCGCCACTTCGCTTACTATTGAATCGCTAAACATACCACATATTTCTTTATTAAGCATCCTTTCCATTTTTTTTTTCTTCTCAGGTCCATTACCCAGGTTTCACACACGTACAGTAGGATAGATCTTAGTGTTAGTCTTAATCCTTAGACCTCCTTGGTAAAAATGTGGATTTAAATATTTTGTTTAGAGCTCCAGCACATCCATTAATTTTCACCACTCTTGGCACTCTTCACAATCTTCCACAGATTTGTTATTCATCAACACTCCTAGATATAGAATCACGATATTTGATTATTTAATTACCAGATTGGCACAATAAAAAGAAATCAAATTGAAGTATTTGGTACTTATTCAAGGTAATACACTTGTGTAACTTTCAAAAATATTCGGCAAAGGCATTAGAAAAAAGTTAAATTCGTCTGTTACATTTTTCTTAATTTCTTTTACGCCATGAAATCGTTTCCATTTGGGAACAGTTCCACTTGAGCGAAAAGAAAAGATACTGCAGGTGCCGTTATTTGAACAGTGTGGGTTCTGATCTCAACAACGCTGTATTTCATGAATCTTTACAATCAGTGTGGAATGGGTGGGTGCATTGTCATGCAACAAGAACCAACTATACACTATACAACAATAATCACTTCATCACTTCAATGTAGATACACTATTAACTGGTCATCATGTAGCCAGTTTCATTTTGTTACGTTCGTAAGAATTAGAACTGATGTTTTATTTCATTTCTTCAGCATTGGCTCTTCACTTAATCGTTTGCTGAAGAAATGTTTTTAAATATTTACTTCCATTCGTCTTTCCTGTAAAATCTTTGCTATAATCTTTTTACCCAGAATTTGGCGTGTTTTGATTCTCTCATTGAATATATATTATTATCCCTTCTTCATCTATTTTAGGCATATTTTTCCGATATATTTTTCCGAACATTATCTATGACTGGAGAGTTAAGTGTAAATTTATATAATAATCCTACGTATCCTTTATTATGTCGCCTTTATCGTTCGTTTTGATGTTTATGCTTTAATACAACTATAGACCTTTTTCCTGTTGTTCAATGTAGGCATTTTATATCACTATTATTTTATTTCTATTATTTTTTCATACATACCTTCTTTATTTCTCCGAAGTTATATATTTATTTCCGCATAGTTAACAGTATTTTGTCGTTCCGATCTAATGATTTTTTGCGTTTTTCTATTACCTCCTTTGTATTTTTACTAATTTTACTTTCGTTCGTCGACTATATTTTTTGTTGCTACTTTCATTCTTGATTTCTTTACTGCCATATTCGCTATTGTGCTTATTTCGTCTATATTATTTTCTTGCATGGAGTTACATGGTTGTAGCATTGTTTTAATTTTATTTCAGTATTTGTTATTGTGATACTTTACTTGTGCGTCTATTATCTATATTGTTTTTTTTTTCTATATACCCTTTCCTTGTTTGATCTTCCATTTTTAGTCTCTACCGTGTCACTTCTAGTCGCTATTTGACTTATGACTATTGCGTCATGTAGTTGCTCTTTACTTGTTGACAGTGTAAAATCTATTTGACTTTTAGTTGCTGAATTTGAACCTACGCATGTCCACCTTTCATGAACTTTTTTTCATGGAAAGAGGTGTTCACAGTGAAGCAGTTTTTTTCTAGGTTTGAGCGTAAACTTGAATGATTTTGATGCGATAGTTCTTGGCCATCATTTTAATTTACTTTAAAATAATTTATATTCTTAGAATTTATTTTTATGCACATTATTTTTTCTTCCGCCTTTTTTCTATAAGAATTGTATTAATAGCTACTGAAGTTGCTTTCTACCATTATTGTGTTAATATAAGTAGTTTTTCAGAGAGATCTTTTTGAAGTTTCAGAACAATTAAAAATATTACGAGCTTCTAAACTCAAGTTCCATTTTGTTCGCAATAGTAGAAACTTCATTTAAATTTAGCGTCAATATTTTCACATTTTTGCCAAGGTACCTAACAATACGAGTCGTACTAAAAATGAATACAAGAAAGATTTTGTGTTCATGAATGGATATTAGATTGCAGTGTTCGGCGTTATAGCCATATCTCGCACAATTACAAAAAACACTCCGAATTAAAATTTCCTTAGAACTCGCGTATTTCATTCCCAGCGTACGGGGAATTAAATTTGAAAGCTTCTCTTAAAATGCAAATTTCATAAAGCAGCACTTCTCGCTTCGTTTTAGGGCGCAGGATTAACTCCGGAACAGAGTGCGAAACTCCGGGGGTATTACAAGGCGTGTCTGGAGAGCAGCCACGTTAGCAAGGACCTTGTGGAAAAGGCCCGCAACGGCGACTTCGCCGACGATGCCCACCTCGACGACTTCTTCACCTGCATGTTTAAGAGAGCTGGTTTCATCGACGACGAAGGCCACCTCAAAACAGATGTGATCAGATCGAAAGTTCCTGCTAGCGTTAGCGAGGAAGACATCAAAAAAGTGTTCACGGCCTGCGCCAAAGCTCAGAACAGCCCTAAATCGAAGATTGCCACGAATGCCTACAAATGCTACCTGGCTGAAACTCCTGTGAAAATCCAACTTATTGAATCGGCTTAATAAAATTTAATTTTATCTTCCTCGTTGAAGTTTTCTAAAATGTTATTGTAATAAGGTTAAAAATAAAGAATGGCTAATGTAGTGCACCTATTTATTTATCACAACTTAATAGTACGAAGCGTCGGCACGAAGTGCCCTGGAGAACTCTGGATGTTACGCTTGAAGGCGGATGTGCTTACTGCCAGTCTTATCTACTTACATTACAGTTCAGTATGACGCCTTTATTAGTTTCAACAGCATAACCATCATTAAGGCACTAAACTGCAAGCAAGATGATCTTCTAGCTATTCACAGAATCTTTCTAGTTCTAGCCCGTTCAATACAATAACCGAATAGATAAAAATATTCACAGCCAAAAGAACACGAAAGGTGTTATAATTAACCAAATTACGATTTGTTTAAGTGTTTGCTGGTTCATCACAACTCTGTTAATTGATTACTTCACTGAAACCCATGTAAAATAACTACACGATATGATATCTTGCTTTATTATAGCTATACAGGGTGGTCTTTCAATACGTTCCGAAAGGTAAGGATGTGATTTCTTGGATTATTTCATGAAGAAGAGTCTACAGTGTTTTCAAATTTTTAAAGAACACGTTTAGTTTGGAATGAGGAACATGATACCAATTTGAGGCAAAATTTTAGTGAATTATATTCTGACAATAAATGCTTAAAGTAAGTTACAAAGATAATAGACAATTAAATGAAGTAATCAATAAATTAAAGTAACAGCAGTTGTAGCACATGCTTCATATCCTCGAACTTAAATTTACGGTTGCTTCAGCAAGAAATTCCTAATAGAACTAAGAAAATACTTATCAACAAAATTTGTGTTTCTAATAAACTATTTTACAGCTTTTATGACATTTTTCATATTTCTCGATCATTTTATATTCGATCTACTCATAAAGGATAGCTGACATTCGATGACTGAATATACTGCAATGAAAGAACGGCAAAAAATCGTTTTTAGACATAGTATCATAGTGGACAATAAATTTAGGCCGGAAAATCGAAATTGAGGTTAGTTGGACATAAGTAGTAGTACCGGGTGGCCATAAATATCTGAGATCCCGGTAGCCATGAAATTAGTTACTTATAAATGTTGGTTAGCATTATGTTTCTATTATGGATTCTGCAGTTTAGCCTACGACTCGATTATAAAAATCTCCATTACTTATTGCAATCTGTAATAATTTTTGACAGATAGGAATTTTAGTTGTGATGACATTAATGGCATTTACTTTAGTTGGATTCATCACTTTAATAAAGCGGTGTTGATTCAAAAGGTAATGTGATATTTATGGCCACCCGGTAGTAGTAGATGTCAAATGAATGACAGACCGGCTTAAATTTATTGCCCGCCATTGTACATATGCTACAGCCATTTGTATAATTCAGACACCTTTTTATAATGACTAGGCATCATATATAATCCCTAAATAGCTGTAGTAATTTTATGAAACGTATTAGTGATGGGCTTTTTCGAATAAAAAATAACCGACTATCCGGTTATTGAAATAACCTGCGTAACTCGGTTTTCGTTCCAAGTATTCGGATGAAAAATAACCTCATCCTGATACGTACTACGTGCCGCGTCTCAGCAACCTGCGAGTGATCGAAATTCTGTAAATAATACGTCATTCATAACTCATATAACCTTTTCTACGTATGTACTGGATTGACCCAAGTGAGGCTCGCGGCTGCTTGTTGATGTTATTAACACATTTGAGACTCCCAGTCGACGAGTTAAATTTATGGGGCCGTTCCTATTAAAGATAACGTTCTGCTGAGTATGAGATTTGCCGAAGCTTTGTTGGTATTAATTTATAACGGGCTAATGCTTCGAAACGCGGTTGATTATGCCTAATAAGGGATAAACAGAAAGCGAAATAAGATTTACAGATACAGCCTACAAAATTCTGTCCAACATTATACACAGCAGAATCTTGAAACACTCCGAACAAATAATAGGCAACTACCAATGTGGATTTCGGAGTGGAAAGTCAACGAATGACCAAATTTTCTCACTTAAACAAATCATTGAAAAGACGTCGGAATACAATATAGAAACGTATCACATATTCATAGATTTTAAAGCCGCTTACGATAGTATAAAAAGAGACGTACTGTACAATGCTATGGAAGAACTCGGAATCCCGCAAAAACTAATAAAACTAACAAAACTCACTATGAAACAAGTACTGTGCTCAGTAAAAATACAAAATGAGACATCCCAACAATTTGAAACATACAAAGGAGTGAGGCAAGGCGACTTACTTGCGTGTCTCCTGTTTAACATTGCCCTAGAGAAAGCCAAACGAGACTCAGATATCGAAACGACAGGATCAATATTCACGAAATCCACGCAAGTACCAGCGTATGCCGACGACATTGACATTATAAGTCAAACAGCCAGAACAAATAATGAAGCTTTTGTTCAACTAGAAAGAGCGGCAAAAGAAATGGGGCTAGAGGTTAATGAAGAAAAAACAAAGTCCATGGTAGTAGCTCGCACGGAAGAACGAAGAAATAGAATGAGGCAAAATGTGACAATAGGGGAGTACAATATAGAAGTAGTGAGAGACTTCATATACTTAGGGTCACAAATAAACAATGAAAGAAAAAATGAAGAGGAAGTCAAAAGAAGAATTCTGCTCGCAAACAGGTGCTTCTATGGACTAAAAAAGCAACTGAAAAGCCACAGTCTTACAAGAAAATCTAAAAGCATCATATACAAGACCCTAATACGACCCGTACTAACCTACGCCTCAGAAACGTGGACACTAACCAAGTCAGAAGAAGCACTTCTAGGAGTATTCGAAAGACAAGTCTTACGAACTATATATGGCCCCGTGATGGAAAATGAAATATGGCGAAGGAGATTTAACCAAGAACTGTATGAACTATATGATGACGTAGACATAATCAAGATAATCAAAGTTGGGAGACTCAGATGGGCAGGCCACGTTGTTAGAAGAGAGAACGCAAACCCGACCAAACGCATCTTACTAACAAAACCAGAAGGTAAAAGAACTGCTGGAAGACCTAAACTCAGATGGTTGGATGCGGTGGAAAAGGACCTGAAGAGCATGGGAATACGAAACTGGAAAGCCGTAGCCCAAGATAGAGACAGGTGGAAACAACTACTTGAAGAGGCCAAGACCCAAGCCGGGTTGTAGAGCCATTGATGATGATGAATATCGTAACAGATTTATATTTAATTTTTAATAACGGAGCAGTCGGGACAAGAAGTGGATTTCGATGTTGAAAATTTTAAGTGTGCGTCCTTAGAACCGCGGAAGGCTGAACGTAAATAAATGATGGATTCTAAAATATACCGGTATGATGTGCAATCGAAAAGGGAAGGGTGGCTACTAGAGAATTTTAGGAACTAAAAATACATTCAATAGATACTTTGTATTCGCATATTTATAATTTCTTTATGATTAATATTGATATAGCTATACTCAATAGTTTAAACTCCTTAGAAATCAAATAAAAATCGTTTATACAATTATTATAATTAACGATTAACTGAGTTCCTCTGCTATCTGCAACTTACGATGCTGATGCAGATGACGGTGAACCGCCAACCGGCAAACCGGCTGACTTAATCGAAACGAATCGAGAGCCAAAATTGATTCGAATGATTATTCAAATAATCAATCGGTTATTCATATGATTCGAATGCAAATAATTTGGTTATGAAAATTTTCCGGTTATGCCCATCAGTAAAACGTATGTTTTAAAGTAAAGTTAGCAACCAGTTTGGTCAAATTAGCCAATGGGTTTAATGCAAGCGAGCTCATCATCGGCATCAGGCAACGACCGGTGAACAGGTCAACTACTGATGCATATAGCACACACAATCAAAAACTGAAACTAACCAAAATAAGCCAGAATGACACACATCATGAAAATGAGTAATGCCGGTTTATTTAACATAACTTCCAATTATACGTATTGCCTGCAACTGTGCAATGATTAGGTATAATGACTAATCATTTTATATAATGCATACGGATTATAAATAATGACAGAAATTATAAATTGTCTGTAACACATACACAGCGTGTAACAGATCACCCGTTCCAGCAATTTTTCTAACAAGGCGTTCATTGTAGAAAATTAAAAAAATGTACATCACCAAAGCCGTTATGAAGAATGTATTTATCATAGCAGTTGCCAGTAGTACACCGGAAATATGTTCAATCTAACCTAACTTTCAAAGATTACAAATATTTTTTATTAGGAAGCCTTAAAACAATTGAACAATTATAACGTTAAATTGTTAATAAATGCTTGTTTGTTAATCATACTACTGTCAAATTTTATGGAGTGCATGTGACTGTTACAGTTGTGTGAGTGTTGAGTGAATGTCAAAATACAGGGCTACTGTGCGACTCTATGCCATGCGGTACCCAAATTGAACTCATCATTCCCACGATCCTTTCAAACATTTGGCATAACATACGCAAAACCAGCTAAATTCAGCCACTCCAAAAAATGTGGCCAACCAATCAGAAAACGAGTAAGAAATTACAGAGCCCTAAATATTCCTTCTGCTCTTGCGTTTAACCCTCATAATTCTACACTCAGAATATCTCTTGATAAGCTATAAACCAAATGACTGTTTGGAGGATTTGGCATGACAATGGAATGTATCCATTTTACGCATCCTTGACGTCTTAAAGACGAGTGAATACAGACCAGAAACCAGTTTTTCTGATTCTGTGGTCTGGCGAACAACATTGAAAAGTAGTGAAGGTGAACATATATAAGGTTCACTATTGGGCAGCTAAAAATGTCGAAAATCAACATGTTTGCAGTCTTAACACATAGTGTGGTATTCTTGGGCATCGAATCATTGATTCTTATTTTTTTAATCAAAATTAGAAAGAAAGGTGTACGCAAACGATGTACTTCTAAAAGATGTCGCATTAGTGGTTGGCCAAAAAATATGGTTTCCACAGGATGGTTGCTCAGCGCATATCACCTGGTATGTGGATAAGTAGAGATACCCAACACCTTGGAGACCACAATCGTCTGATTGATCATGTTTGGATTACTACGTACGGGAGGTATACTGAGAGACATTGTTTATCAACGTCGACCATCAACTGCCAGACATGGAAAAACGTATTTAGCAAGCGTGCAGGTCACTTAATGGAAAAAAATATTCGAGCACACATTGTCTTCCCGGAAGAATACGAAACTGCTTGAACCAGAATTGAAGACGCTTCCAACATCCTTGAATCTTTTTTAAGTTAATCATCATCAATCAGAGGTATTTCGCATCCAATATGATCCTGCTACTCTGCTGATGTTAATAATGTAATACTATTATAGTTCAATTGCTGTAAGCCCAACGTGTGTTTAACCTTTGGGAAGAGTAGGAAATATTTTAACATTTTTCCTACAAACTTACTTGTATGCAAGAAGTCTACTCAGTCATAGCCAACTTGGCTGTAGTTTACGATTCGATGAGTTAGGTTTCATTTACTTTTTGTGTACAACGGTGCAAGCTACTATCAGAAATACATGCATTTGCCGACTTTGGTAATATACGTTTCTTTCAACCTTCTAGGACAACGGCTTTCCAGGAGTGATCTATAGCCTCTATAGTTCATTTTTCAACAATGTAATTTGCTTTGACATATATTTTCACTTCTTACTTCTTCCTTCCAAAAGTGCAACGTTAATTTCCTCTCTTTAAACGGTTTTAAACTTCTTTTTTGTATTTATGGGGGCACCACCAGATGTATTTGGCAGGGATAACAATTGCCTGCATTGCGTCCCAACAGGAAGTTCGGCTGCAAGAGATGTGTTCAATTTCAAGGTGTGATCTACTTTAGTTCGTAATTTGTCCGAAAAGCTTATCTTACTTCAGATATACTTGTAACTGCATTTCGCTTCATA
This sequence comes from Agriotes lineatus, assembly GCA_940337035.1. Lineage (NCBI taxonomy): Eukaryota > Metazoa > Arthropoda > Insecta > Coleoptera > Elateridae > Agriotes > Agriotes lineatus. Next base: position 43,922 of record CALNHX010007320.1, read on the forward strand.
AGAATAAAAAAACAATTTTCGCCAGTCGCAGCTGCAAATAGTAAGGCCGCAATAAATTATCACTAAACAACCTGCCCGTGGATATATCGCATGCGCTACAGAAGATAAGGAAAGCAGTATTAATGGTCTAGTGACAAACCGATTGCAAATGGCGTTTTTTAGTCAAAACGTCAACCCAATTAAGAATTCAGTTTTTCAATATTTCACCAAGTGTATTGTTTGACGTACTATAGTAGGTTCAAATCTGGCAGGAATTCGCCATGTGCATTACTTAACTGATAAGACAGATTTAATTTAGCCAAGTGCGGCTAAAGATCCGATCAGAAACCGGAGTCATATTCCACTGAACAATAACAAGATTGTGACGGAATTTCAAATAAGCTATGCCTTGAGGACTATTACATTCAACGATGTCGACATTGCCGCTAAAGGTCGTCAATGCTCTCGCTACGGTGTCACATCTCATGAAACGATACACACACGCTGTCTGCTTGACGGTAGCTGCCTCGAATTGCACTTTTCCGCGTGCTTGAAAAGGCAGTGACGTGAGCAGCTCTTCAATCACCTTAGCAAAATGCAGTAGGGGTATTTTAGGATTATCTTTTTTTTCGGTCATATTTCAAATAGTATTTTCAGTTCGTCCCAAGTTTCGTCTTTGATTGGTTAATTTTGGTTTTTCATGCACGCAACAAGAACAAGAGCTTGCATGCTGGTCCTCAGCTTTAAGTAATCTTACCCTTGTTTCTTTATTAACCGTAAAAACTAAATTTTGACTTCTAACAATTGGTATAAATTCAGATATATTTGTACGTTATAGACATATCCACTAGAGTGTTACATTTTAGAACTGTGCCGTATAACAGTACGTTTTCACTGCCTTTTAAATGGCAGTATAGAAAATAAGGTCCGATCTATCCATTTTAGCAATTTTCTTAAAACGGATCTCATTTTTATTGTATTTCAGATGAGTGTATATTATATATAACGTATGCAGCTGAGATTCTGAAAAATACCACTTTCTTATTTGAAAAAAACATTCTACATTATATGTATATTCATTCCAATAACTTCGCTTTCTTGATTCCATATTGAATGATATATTCAACTAACTAATTTTCTAATAAATTGAAATAAATTAAAAAGAGCACATTGTGCCGCTGTGCTTCCAATGATTTTGAAAAGTCAAAAATATTTTCTACTTCAGAAGATGTTCCTTTCTGTATTCAGCTAACAATTTTTTACATTTTACTTTTATCCATATTGTAATAATCCCGCCTTTATTAAAGTATATAATAATTTTTACATACAATAATTCATGGCAAGGGAAACTACACTTTCTAAATTGTATTAGATTCAATTACGAACCTGCCTCTCAAACTCAGGGCGAATTAAAAGAGTGTAACAATAATTACGACAAATAAATGGTTTATTGCCCGTTTCTTATTTTATCTATCCTCAATAAATTCGGGCTTGCTCGGTAAAATATAAGACAAACTTGGTTCAATGTGTAGGTTCAAATATTTCGGGCAAATGCACAATTGCCATCTGACATTTGGATAACTTCTAAATTTGACTCAGTAAACACGATGATCTGATAGTGCAAAAACAGCGTTAAATTGAATTTGCAAACACCAAAATAGCAAAGACGTTTCAGGTAAATATTAATACTGTGACGTAGAAACTGCCAAGCTCGTTTTGTTTCTAGTGTGACGTCGCAACCCACGCTCGATCGTTTTTTGTTCTATATCCGACCAAAAATGAAAAATGCCGCGTCATCTCGCATTTTCAAAGGACGCTAACTGAATTTCTCGAAATTGGACGGATATGTTTAACTAGAATTTGTCTCTCCACATTCTACACAGTCTGATCTCGACGATCTCCGCAAATTAGGGCGCTGCAGCAAAGGCTTCTTGCGAAATCCTACCTTAATCGGAGGCGGCTTCTCGGCTGCAGGATACACTCTCTTATGACGATACGGGAATTATGCACTTGGGAATGGCTTGATGGTTGGAATTTCTGCACGTACTGGTTCCTGGTCCCCTCTACACGCAGCGGGCACTATTTTTGCTAGGCGAAGCTGCTTGCTTAAGAAAATGGGCCCCCGAAGTCACTCGTACTTGGACGAATTTTCCTGCTGGCTTATCTGGCTCACTTGGACCGAACCTCTTAGCACCCGGCAAACTATACCCGCAGATGTCCTGCACACTGGTTAATAACTTCACACACAATTGGTATAACTGAAAACTTTTTTATTTATAATTTTATATAATAAATTGAGGAGCTCAATCTGCTCCCAACACAAATTTTACAGGTTTGTTTAGTAGTTATTCTTAACAAAATACAGTCTGGTCACTTAGAAACTAGATTTTCAATTTTTCTAAAGGAAATTAGGATTGATAACATGTTTAACCTTATGGACTACAGTTTTGATATCATTGTCTTTTTTTGGAATAAATGTTACTACACTCTGCTTTTAATTCACCCTTGTAATATACTGATACACTTGGAGTTTTTTTAGAAACTCACTAATTGTCTTTCGATCGGTTGCCTTCCATTGTCATTATTCTTTGCAATCATTATTTTGCTAGCACTGTTTCGTTTACCTTTCAGCTAATTTGCTGTTTCCTCACTTTTAATACATAACGCTCATATTCTTTCTGTACTTAACAAATCATTCTGTATTATTTTATACATATTATGTCTGATATTAATAAGCTCAAATCAGTCAGTTATAAATTAAATTGCATTGGCCCTTCCGAACATTTATCATATCTGAAACTCTGAACGTAACCCTTTTATTCCTCAAATTATTAGTTACTGTTGCTCACATCAAGTGCACTTATTAATGTAAAGTACTGATGATCTTGCAATAGATAAAATATAGTATGATAAAAAAATTAATCTCATCTAGTATGGCTGTGGAACTGCAAACCAACGCCTTTAAAATTGGTTTACATACTTATATTTAATTCAAACTGTCAAATTGTATTATTAAATATTCTTTTTATCCATCTTATCACAATATCATACTGAAATAAATGAATTTGCACATAAAGGTAATGTAATTGTCCAACAAATAAGCTTGCGCTGGTCGAATATACAATTCATCTTAAATTTAACCTAAAAATTAAATATATTGGAGCCAGTTTGAAAGGATGCAATTTGTTCTTTCATAGCCATACTAGATGAGAATATTTTTTGATCATACTCTATTTAGTTCTGTGCTCATGTGGACCTTATTCATTTAATTAATTCCACAATCAAAATTGCTATGGGCAGTGAACTATTACAATATGTTCAATTCAAGTTTCTATTTGATCGTAATGCTGTCCTGTCTGAAATAAACCGAGTTTGTCTTATGGAAATCTCAAACTGCGTAAAACTCTAATCAATTGTAGTGTTTATCATGAGATGAAAATACGGGGTTCTGTACTCAGTGAAAATGTTTTAATTAAAAAAATATATTTGCCAGAATTTTCCTTTCCTTTTGTTTGTGCAAGCGCCTACGATCGGCTTAGTTGTTTACTTTCAAATCTATTAACAAACAATTTAAAATAGTAATAAATGTTCCGTAGATATAACTAACTTACTGGAAAAGCTTTCTATGGTTGAGAATCAACTCAGCTTGTTGACTGCGCCTTAGGTTAAGTTCGTATATTATCCTTTAAAACAGCTGCTTTAAAAATTTAAGATGGACGTCTATTGGGAGTTTATCTCCTCCAAACGTATGTCAGATGTCCAATTATCTGTGCCCATTTGTCAGATGGTTTATGTAAAGATAACCTTATAAACTAGATTTAAAAGAATAAGTGCCACTATCTGAAAATTTTTGAAAAGGGTTTGACAGCAAACCCATTTCTGGAACGCATTCTCAATGCAATAATATTACAGAACTTCGTTTCAGAAAGAAAACCAGCTTTCATATTATGCGGTGAGGCAAATAAGAAATAATTTGTTTTAACAACGATTAATTGCTAATACCTGCCAGTTTCTAATAGACAGTTTAATTACTAAATTATGGCAATTTCAGATGTTGGTTGACAATTTTGCAATTAATCGTTTCTAATAGTGCAAAATGGAATAATTCGTAAAGCTTTACTGATTTCTTTTCAATAAAAGTATTCCATAGTCTACTTAAAAAAATAAAATCAATGTGACTTCAGAGGGTATTTAGTACAGATGGAAATCGCTACCATTTTATCGTAATGAGTAGATTTTGAGCTTTACGGCTACAGCTTCAAAGCGAACGTTATCAGATTTCAGCTTTCCTGCGGTGCGCTGTTGTCTATAAGTTGCTCGGTGGTGCTGAGGCAAAGGTTATTCTGCACAAGCAATAACGGTTTGACCTTGTTACAGCGGGAACTACCCTTCGCAGTTCGTTGGAAAATGTTTTTGATTAATCATTAAAAAATGTATGTAGCGAGTTAGTGTAGGCGGGTTGCGATATTACCACTAAACTACAATTTCGTATTTGAAAATATTTAGGGTGAACGTTCAACAATGCTACGAATTTAATCAAAGTTGACTACCTTTTTCCATACTTGATTCTGCTCCTTTCTATATGGTTACCTTAGCTGAATTTAAATGCATGTGACAAAACACTCCCAAAACAAATATCTTCCCTTCGCGTTAGACATTACTTGCCAGTTTGAATGAAAATTGTCTATTTATTTATCTACAGGGAGTTTCTCTATCTTTTCCTCGGGCGTTCTACCCAACCTTGGTTCCCACTGGTTGACTTTCTTCACAATCATTTATTCTGGTATTCGAACTACGTTTTCATTCCATGCATTTCTTCGTATCTTTCTTTTAGCAGTTTGTTCGTCTCTACGAGATACATCGTTTAGCCTTTGCGTTTTGGGAGGAAATTGAAAGTCATTTTATAGCCAGCTAACCTGAAGCCACGTGCTGCGTGAATGAGTAGTTTGTAGTTTTGAGGTTTTCTGAGGAGATAGAGCTCTGGTAAGCATTCCTTGCCTTTGTTGATTCATCCTTTAATTACGCTTTTTCTTAGCCTTTTCTAAGGCGAAGGCTTAAGCGACGAAATTCTGATTCTAACCTGATTGAACAGTTGTTCCATAAATTAATTTTAGTCCAGCAACCCTTCCAGGCATTATCTTTATCAGGCGAGGCCAGTGTCTGTACTGCTCTTTGCGGAGAACTTTAGGTATTCTGGTCGTAGTACCAGCTGTACTCATCAGCAAGCAGTTTTTATGTGTGTTTCACGAGGCGTCACTTATGTAAACACATATGTATTTGTAACCTCGGTGGGCAAATTTGGAGGATTTACCTTATGTTGCAAAGAAATGCTAGCTACTATTGTTCAAGTGCAATTGTTCGAATGTTAATATATCGATTGTACCACCTGAGCTTTATCTTTTTATATTTTCTAGAAGTTTAAGAAATAATTTCGATACTGAGAAGCATGTTTAGTACAGGTTAATTATAGTATTTTTTCGAAATACGAATTGATGAATTTCTAAATGATAACGTGTACACATTTTCCAAAGCTGTTACGGGCGCAGTACTTTTTAAAGCGTAATTTGAATACTGGTTTGCTGTCTCAGCAAATAACATAAGTTAGTTGAAGTTTGGGGTTTATGCAGGTACCTAGATAATTAGTCCTCTTTTATAAAGAAATAGTTTGCATTTGGAGAGATGTAAAAATTTTATCGCTCAGTGAATGTAATTTTTTCGAAATTGCACTCACATAAATATATGTTTAGAGCTGCTACTCAGTCTGATAATTTTTGAACCCATTTTTCAGCAGCGTTTTGCAGCAATTGCTTCCGATTTAATTAGGTAAACAACATACTGGAACCGAAGAGTTCTTGCTAGTTTTAAGTAATTCCTTACATGGTCTGTAGTGTTTACTATTTTGTGGTTAGAGTTTATACATTTAAGTGGTTTGGATTGTTTCTTAATATTAGTAATTACAAACAGTTATTTTATATCTCACTTTTTACCATCTAAAGGTGTTATTCTACTATCATTAATATATAATCTTCGCTACAACTTGGATTTTATTTGATATTTTTGCTTCATTTGATGTATTTATTAGTTAGTTGTTTGAAGTTATTCAATCAATCAAGCAGCAAACGTTCCATATAAGCAGCAAACGTTCCATATAAAACCACTTGGAGCCATTTCTTGTAGATATTACCTTTTCTAAGGTAAGTTGACTTCGATATATTTTTCCGAGATAGTCACTAGTCAGCGGCCAAAAATAATGTAACATTACCTTTATTTCTTGATTTATGTGTTTATCTCTTCATACTATGTTATTTATACATATAGAGGCTCTTTTCGGCTTTAAAATGTATGTTTTTTGTTCATCTATTATTAAACCGTCACTATCAATTAGTTTCGAGAAAATTAAAACTCATTAATTGTTTTATGCTAACACCATTTACTTCTAACTTGCATTTCTCAGGTAGTATACTCAGTAACACAAATTTAGTTTTGGTCGTGGAAGTTTTCCTACTGAGTTTCTGCGCTACTGTGTTAAACTATTGCGACTATTTTTTTGGAGTTTCTGCTATTAATACGACATCGTCGATATAACAAACAGTATTTAATCGTTTTGTGTCACTCCTTAGTTAGTGTTCAATTTTGTCTATTGCACTATTTCATTCATCATTATATTGTTTAATAGTGGACTCAAGGAGTGTCCTTGTCGGATGCCTTATTTATTTCTATTTCTTGGTATGACCTCCTTCTGTGGTTCTTAATGTATAGGTGTTATCTGTGTACAACTGGTTTATGATTTTTATTATGTTTTTTGCGTATACCGTGTTTGCTTAATATACGTATACTTTCTTCACCTATTGTTTGCACAATTGGTGACTGCTTCGTACTGGTAAATATGTTTCTTTCTATTGTAAAGCTGTTAGACCAGTTAAAGTCAAATTCTATCTATTTTGAGGTTATGGTTTACATGAGAATCTACTATTGCCATTTGAATCTGGCTCTATGTTGGATACTACCAGCCCATACTTTACAACGCCTTAAATTGTAGAAGATAAAACTTCAGATCACTGTAATTGTTCGTGTAAGATCAGCAGGTGGCTCACTTTAGAAAGTACGTTCGGTACGAGTGAATGACAAGCGTCACGAATGATGAACGATATTCGCAGATAGAATGCTAACGGCGGAATTGGAAGCAAAATTATAGCGACTTAATGCGAATTTCAGACAGCAAGCGCGCCGTGCCGACACGGTAAGCATTTCCAAAACCCCTTTGAATACAATAGCCATTGGCTATTCCAGGAAACTCCGTGACCACCCGGGCACATAAGCGGAGGCATCATGAAATTCTCTCTCTAACACGAAATGTTGCAAAATGGCAGTTAACGCTTTCACTTTCAAGATATTCCAAACTCGGCAAGAGGGGCCAATAAATCAAGCCAATGGTGCAAAACCTGGGGATAGTGGCAAAGAGCACCCTCACTCGAAGGAGTTCCAACCCAGTCAAGGGGAAGCAATAAATCAATACACTGACGCAATTGACCAGAGCCAATACAAACACGGACAAGGCATTCCATACAAACATTTGGACTTTGCGATTTCTTCTAGCGATTTTAACTGTTAGCACAATAGTTGTTAAATCGCGCACTATGTGTATATTATATTGTGCATTTATGTGTATAAATTTTGTTGAATTTTATTAGAGAGTTGATGTTATCTATGAAGTAACTATGAATCCCTAAAAACTAGCGGCTATCATTAAACTAAAAAAGCAAGGTAACTGACGTCAGTGTTTACTAAACAACCAAATTTTGCCACTGCCGTAGTTTTTGTTGTTTCATAATTTATAAAATGGCAGAAAACACGATATCGTACTTTGACAGAGTGAGAACAGCGACCCTTTTGTAGAATAAACTTATACAAAGGAAAGTTGCAGAAAAAAAGAGAACAAAGTTAGAAATAATTAGGGTGACGATGATGTCAAACATAGGACAGGAAAAGGTAGTAAGAAGACTACTTCATCTACACAAGACCGCCAAATTGATTGCATAGTTCGCATAAATTACACATTGTCATGTAGTGTCGTATAAAGAGAATTTAAAAAAAAATGAAAAAAATTAATATCTCGAAACACACGCTTCCTAGGCGGTTAAAATTCAACAATTTACATCTTCAGAACATCCTTCATTTAATTAACAGCATTTCTAACATCTTCGTCAGTAACTCTCACTAATGTATCATCTGCAAACAGATTTATGGTGCAATGTTTTAGATTCAATTCCAAATCGTTTATATACAAAATAAACAATAATGGACCCAATACAGAGCCTTGGGGTACACCCAAGTTGTTTTCCATGTAGCTTGACTGGCACCGATTGAAGTATGTAGTTTGTAGTAGATGAGTGAGATAACTTTGAAACCACATATTTTCATTACCACGTATTCCATATTTATGTAGTTTATTCACTAACCGCTGCCTGTCGATAGTCTCAAATGCACCCTTATAATCTAGAAAAACGGTAACTTACACTTTTATTTAATTCTAAGTCACTTTTCCAAATCATGAGAGCCAAGTTTAACGCTGTTGCGCACGAATTTTTAGTTCTGAATCTTGATTGGTTTTTACTTATAGTGTCATATTCATCTAAAAGGATTTGGAGTTGATCTTTCACAATAAGTTCGATAATTTGCTCTTATACCGGTAACACATTTATTGGTAGAAATTCGTCGCACTTGATAGTTAATTTAACTTTAGGCACTGGAATAACTCCAGACAGTTTTTATGATTCTGGAGAGCACCCTGTTCTGAGAGACTGATTTATTAATTTAACAACTATCTCACCTACAACTGGCAAGTCATCTGCAATTACACCAACTGTAATATGGGCGAAACAACCCTTTCTTTTAATTTTAACTATTGCATTTTTAATATCCTTTAATGTAATTTTTTAAATTTAAAATTACTAATATTATCCTAAACGTAGCTTTTTCAAACCGGTCGTTTATAATAATGGATTTGTTTAGCTCTAATATGCTATTTACAAAGTACTGATTAAATTTATTAGCAATATCCTGGGCATTCTTAATTTTTTCCCCGTCGAATAGAATGTTTGAAGAAGTATTTGTTAGTCCTTTCATTAAAGATTTGACAGTTTTCCACATCTTCGGATTTCCACGACAGTTTTCTATTCTATTTTCATAATATTGGTTTTGCCTTTCCCTAATTTTATTGCTCTAAAAATTCCGAATATATTTATAGTTTTCCCGATCTCGGTGTTTTTAGTAAATTTAGCTGTCTTGTACATCTGATTGCGTTCCAGCCTGGATCTTGCGTAGGTCGGCGCAAAACCAAAAGGTGTGACTTTTTAGCGCAATTGTTTTGTTGTTAATGAGGTCATTTACGGAATTTTGTAATCTACTGACCATATGTGTGGCAGGATTGTTTACATCTTTACTATGTAATAATGCAAACCAGCTATATTTATTCAGTTTATCGAGCAGTTTTTGTGAGGTGTAATTAGTGTACGTGGTAATATTAACTTTTTTAAAACTGCTGTCATAATTACCCTCATTCTTCCATATCGTCACATAAATTGCATTATGTTCAGAAATTTATGGAACCTGCACATTAAAAATTACATTTTGTCGATTTGTTAGAACCAAGTCAATGATTGTATTGGAATTTTTTGTTGAGAGCGTAAATTCGGTTACGAGTTGATTTAAACCCAATGTATTTATTAATCGTAGCAGCTTGCCTGTGTAGAATGAATTTTTCGAGATATCCTAGTTGAAATCGCCTAGAATTAAATGCTTGGTGTGGTCTGAGATTGTATCGTCGTACTATTTTTCAAACTGCTTTAACTATCTTGCAATACTGCCGCTTGGAGAACGATAAACAACAGTGTACAATCCGTTTTGAAATCCTTGCGCTGTGTAAATACATAGCAGCCAGAATTCGTTGTTAAATGAAAAGTTTGACACTATTTTGAATTTAATATTATTACGCACAACAATTACCACTCCCGTGTGTCGATTTACGAAATTACAACGAATGGTGACATAACCCCGAAAACTTATTTCGCAGTCTTCAATATTCTCTGTTAACCTCGTTTTACTTAAAAACACGATAACAGGAAGTCTGTCTTCAATTAAAATTTCAATTTCCTCCATATGTTTTAGCATACTTTGTGCATTTGAATAAATAATTTCAGTATTTGGTTCTGCTATTCTAAAAAATCGATCTTACTTCTTTCTTATTCTAGTTTACGTTTGTAAACTGGACAGTCAAAGCTCGATGCAAAATTACCTACCTCTATATTAATTTTAAGTTTTTCTTTAACATTATAGCAATTCATACATTTCTTTTCTTCGTCGTTAGCCTTAAATTATTTCAAAACATGAAAACCGGCACATATTGGGCATGTTATCTTCGATTTACATTGACTTGCTTTATGGCTGAATCCATTACATGATAAGCACCTCGCTACTTCAAGTGCATCATAAACTCTACACCTATCCCAGCCGATATTAATTTATTCTTTTTTCAGAAGTACACGATAGGCACATGCATTTACTTCCACAATTACTGTATAATTTTTCATGCTGTTCTTGATTGTGGTTCCCTTTATATGTAAAACTTTTATTAATGGTTTCTGTGATTCCAAAAACTATTTTGGGATATTATTTTCTCCTCTATCGTTTCCATTGCCAATTTTTCGTTAGTTCAACAATTTTTACTAGGTAAATTGGATTAAATCTAATCAACAATAAAAATATATGTAACTACAGACTGTATATATATTTCAATATGGAAATAAACCATACAGACGAGGGATACCAAAGGCTCAAACGATCTTGCTTTTGATGTCGGTTTTGCTTGTGTCTGAATTAGAAGAGTTGGCAGCAAGATATCTGACCATATTGCAACTTCTGATCTTATTTTGCGTTCCACAAATCTAGTTGTTCTTGTAGCTCTTTAACAACTAAATGCTCGTCGGCTTCTTTAGTACTAACTACGATGCCCCATTTTGTATCTGTATAAGACCGAGTTTTCCATTCTATTGCATTTCTCCTTCCACTTCTTCAGGGCGTTATTCAGATGTAATTTAAATAACGTCGGTGCCATACAGCATCCCTGTCACTGACTTTTGGCAATCTTAGTACGCATTCTAATTGAACTCGTATCACCGCACAGCAGAGCTTTGACGTATTTTCGCTTATGTTCCTTTATAGCTTATAAAAAACTTACCTAGAAGAACGTTCTTTCCCTTTTGAAAGATCTACGAAATACAAATGAACTGTACGATTATTCTTAGATTTCTTTGTCATCTTTCGATTGCCAATTTGAGCTAAATATATTGTCACTACACGACCAACGATGTTGAAATCCGCTCCCCTCTTCTCTCTCTATAATCCCTTCTTCAATTCGTTTTTTCATTACTCGCCAATAGAACTTAGTAACTGAGCTTCAAAGCCCTTGTACTTTCTGTATATAGCGGTTATAATAAGCTACAATTTCGAATAAATGTTGTCATTCCAAATTTATGAGCACTGTATGTATGACTTCTAGCCCCGATGTTTTTCCCTTCATTTCCTGGGCTACGTTTTCTTTATCTCTATATTATCCGTCCAAGCAGGCTTAGCTTATTATTTGTTACATCGTTGATTCGAGATTTTCCTTTACCTCTGTAGTCGGTTACAGTCTCTATAAGACACTGTTTTAGCGACTCATAACTTTTCAGTTACACTTTCTGTTGGTCGGCTTCGAATTTATGGGCTGGCTTAAATTTATATAGGTGTAGCGTCGAATCAACTCGAACCTGATGAAAATTATTTAATCGCACTTCTTGGATAGAAGTGGTGCGCTCTTGGCTTTCGGTGTTCGTACTTGGTATTCAGAGGGAAATATATGTTTTTACTAGCAGAATATTATGATCGCAGCTGTACTCAAGCCCCTTTCACGCTAGTATCTCATAAAATAATATAGCTACTTTGTTTAACTACGACGAAGTCGATCATCAATTCTTGTTGGTTGAGTCCAAGTGGGAGATGGACGTGTCTGATAAATCAAGCTGTGTATTGCTGATCTTAGTTGCAAATATTGCACAATTTAGTGAAATTCTAAACCACGAAGAAAATCTCACCATAAATAACAACCTACTAGGAGTTTTAATGTATGCCCTAGATTAATTAATGCTGATAACATCTGATGCGAACAGTTTCCTTATTGTACGCGCGAACAACATAAGTATAAGAACATCACGAAAAATAGTAACATATAAAATATACAAGCTCATAGAAAACGGCATCGATAAGGCAGATTTCATTTTCCTAGACGTTTTGCTAAGATAACGGAAATTCCGGCATGCTGGAATACAAATGGCGCATTCTTTCCGAATGAAAGACCAAGCGATCTGCAGCAGCCCCAATAAATAAAGAAAAATAGATGAGTGGAGGCGAGCGTGATGTGAATTGGAAAACATATTTTGTTATGTACATTTATCACGAACGTATCGATACGACGCGACGTGACCACAACGAGTGGGCTCTGCTTAATGGTTGTATTATTTTTGGCTGAGGCATTTGTCGCATTATTGATAATCTATATAATTCCAAATACGGTGTAGCTTCTGTAAGCGCAAAAACGATTTGTGAATTACTGGTGCTTGGCTTATATTCGCGTCTGATTTGTTAGATATAGTTTTATATAAAAATACTTCGATAAATCGTAATTGTATAATAATGCAGTACTAAGGCTGTGCCTGTAAGGCAACTTTTCTGAGCAGGGCACTAAATTTTGTCTGTAGGCTATGTATATTATAATGTTTCTGTATGATTTTATATTATTATTATTAGATTTCTATTTAAATAACTGACTCTATGATCTCAAAGGGTTGGGTTTTCTACATCCTAGCAAATATGACTGAAGGTATAATTATCGTGGCTTTTATGATTTTTAAAAGCAATTGCTTTACCCACCGCTTGTTTATCCGATGGAACCGCTACAAAACTATTATTTCAACTGATGGGAACAACTTTACCAACATGGCGCTCCATCCTCACAATATTTATCAAAACAAGTAGGCTTCATGTTAATAATTACATCAGTAATTGGGTAAGAGTACGTGCCTAAGTGATTTAACAAACGTAAGAAGATAGACGCCACAACAAAACACTCACGATGCGCTTCCCCCGTAAATGTGGAAAAAGCGCCTCTACTTTAAAGATTTCACCAAATTCTATTTTTACAATAACTTTCTAACCTTATTTGGCTTCCCTGATGCAAAATAGGACTCCAGGCGTCCCCACAGCAAGTCCCACGAAGGACAGGGGCTCCTCTTTCTCTCCGTTGGCCTACTGTAACAAGCCAGATACCTATTCGAACGCCGCCTGCAGCTTGCACCCCTCCAAAACTCCGTCTTTGCTCCAGTTCTAGGGCTCCGCACTTCTCATCACGATTGTCACTGCTTTCTTTCCGCATCCAGGGTTATTCTAACCTTGCAACAGCTCCAAAAACTGCCACAGGAACACCAGCTACTACTCGACGTACTATTCCACACTTTTTAAAACTCATGTAAGGGTGCAACGAAATAAAGAAACCCGCCTACAGCCTGCCCAAAAGACACTGCACTAATTATAAGACACTGAATTAAGAAGAATGAGTAATTATTCGCTTTTAAATGGATTATTTTGGGGAAGCCAAAATAACACACCTCACAACTTGGCTTCGCTTCCCCCTTCTTTCTTTGTTTTTATTAATCTTACATTGTTATTCATTGTTTCTAAGCCTGCTCTGATTACATTTTATGTTTCAATCAAGGCTAATACTATTTTTAACACGGTTTCTATAAATTATTAACCCGAAGTCAATTCTATTCATACAATTTACAAAAATTAAACTAGAAAATTTATAATATACTTTGCAAAATAATATTCGAAATGCTTGAAATGTTATTAATTTCTATCACAGTTTTAAAGGCTTTAAAGGTGTTTATTGCCATATACATTCGTTGTATGATGAAAAAAAAAAATGGAATTAAGCAAATTCAGTGTATGCTAATTGTTTTCATGTTTCCAAATAAAAAACATCGAAGCACTTAGAATTTATTGTTGTTCGAGGGAAACTAGAAAAGTTATGTACCTAACTATGAACCAGATGTAGTGTGATTTTTTACAATTTTATGTTTCAATATAGTTTTCCTCCCAAATCACGATTTGTCCTGCAAAATAATTTATTCTAGTATATAAAACATATGTCGGCGCCGAAGATATTTGGACTAATGTATCAGCCTATGAGTTATATCATGTTTTGTTTAAACTGTTTTGTTAAATAAGTTCGCAGAAGGAACGCGATAGGCAATTTCCTATCGAATGGAACGGCGCCTGCCAAACCCAAACAATCCGAGAATAAGTAGCGTTGCGGAGTTGAGAGCATTCTGGTACAGAAAAGCAAAGATGTTGGGTGGATTTGCGGGCGTCGGACCATTACTGTTCCAACCCTTATTGTTAGTTATGTTCGCTTTTCCATTGCTGGCTATTTATTGGTTATTTTAGTTTTATACCAATAAACTGTGCTTATCTCACTTAGTGCGTAAACTATAAGTGGTCACGCTTGAACTACCCCCTTGTTCTGACATATATTGTAATGGTAGCATCTCAAGGCTGCTAGTTTGTTTGTGAAAGTTAATCTCTAGGTATGAGATTATTTATGGAAAGATAACTTAATTAATTATTAAAATGTACAAGGTTAAATTTATGTAGTAAAAGAACAACGTAACTATTTGAGGTGTATTTAATTAATAACAGATTGAATGCAAATCGTGTAAAGCAATCAATATTATATCAGAAACGTTCTAACATGAATTAAATAATGTTTGATTTAGCAAAGATAATTGTTTAGTAATATCACAGTTGAGATCATAATTCATATTAAATGACAATCAGAACAAGTCATAAGATAGCTTGAATTAAGGTGAAAGGCAGAGTCGAATAATTATTTGAACGGGTTACTTATAAAAATGTCAAACTAAAATAAACTGTATTGAAATGTATGAGTGTTAGATCTAAAATTTGGTATGAATAATCATTGCTATGGAAAATTGTAATATTTTTAATAACAATGATTTTTTTAATATAAATGCATTTTCGGTAAAAGTAAATTGTAAAAATTAAAATTTAAATAAATTATTTTTATTATCTGGTTGCTATATTAAAGGGTGTTATTAAAAAAATTAACGAGACGAAAGATAAAATAAATATTTAAAACAAACTGAATAATAGACAAGGCTACAAATGGTACAGAAAAGAAAGAGACCAGCTGAGAACAATAACATAGTCTTCATGAATTAATAAAATCTGCAGAGGGTTTGGATAAACTGCATAAGAGTCACTATTGGGTCTCCTGTTTGATCTGTTTGATTTGGATCTGCACGGGAGTTACTATCAGGTGAATACATTTACACTTAAGTTGGAATTGGATGCACACTGAATGGCAATAATTTGTTGGATTTGGACGAGCCTATTGTTGGATGGACTTCTACATCCGAGTTGGATTTTGACGTGGGTAGCATCAATTTTCTTCTTTGACGGAAGTGTCCTGTAAGAATTGAATAAAAAGCATCGGGTTCGCTGTTAAAAGTAAAGTGATTCCTGTAGACCGGGAGCTTGCAGTGGTGGTGTCTACATTGGAACTGTTGGGAAGCGGTTAACAACGACAAATGTTGTAATTAGTTAGGGAGCTGTATTTAAATGGATGTTACCAAGCATCAGTAGGCGGATTTCGTGTGTTTGGTTCGACAGAGATGCTGATCGGAGTGCTTCATTGAGATAAAAAGGTATATGTTAAAAGATCTATAGGAAATAAGTTTTTAATAGTGAGTGAATTACATATTTGGAAAGAACTACTTACCATAGTCGATATTTAAAATAATGATATGTGTAACAGATATGATTTGACTGACTTTTACATTCATAATTTTTGACGTTGACAGTTGTAGAACTGTCATAATTTTCATTGTACTAATCAACTATCCCAGGTAATCATTTTGATAATGCATGAACCTAATCTGATTTGAGAGTGGTTGTGCTCCTAGACCTAAAGAGAAATAAACTCAATAGTAAATAATTATGTAAAAAGGGCATATATCTTATATAAATTTATCTAAACATAAATTTATTTCAATCCAAAAATAATATCATACAAGCTTATATAGTCGCTGTTGTACCGGAGTTATTTAAATTAAATAAACTAAACACCATAAAAGTAGTCTGAAAATAGTCCTTGGCAACCTCCTTCAGAGATTCAACGGCTCCAAATTCGAACTGTAAACTGAATGTTCCAACTCAATAAAGCGGTATTCCTGGAGAATTAGTTTGGTTCTGACTGCTGTATAGAAGGTAGTATTGTCATGAAGAAGCAGCAAATTACCACACGATAGACTGTATCCTTCTTTGACAATAGCTGCCACCAGCTTTTTGAGGGTATTATTGTGTGGCTGTGCCTTGATTGCAGTGTCATTAGCAATATATTCAATCCAATGTATAACTTGCAAGATTGTTTGTTATGTTTGGGAGAGGAGACTCTTTATGAACTTTAGTTCAATCTCGGAATCCCGGTGATGCACCCCCAGCGGATCACGAGTTAGAATTAGAAAGTTTGAACTATATCTAAAAGTTCAATTTTTTTTTTTAATTGCTATCTACGCAAGTTCTGCTTGGAAGACAACAGTCTGGGTTCCCATCTTGCTGATACTTTACACACTTCCAATTTATCGCATACTATTAGCAACACACTAGGTTGAAAATGTCACTGCTGTAGCGATTGTGATGATCCTCAACAACCATGGCCTCCACGTGTTTGCACAGTCCATCATTTTTTGGTTCCGAAGGTCTTCCACTTCTAGGATCATATTCTATCAAATGTTCATCCTTAACGCAACTGTTTTTACGATGGAACATCGTGTCCATACACTGCAATCGTTCGCTCCCGGACCATTTTTCCATTGTTATATTTTCCTTTGTAAGAAACTTGATTAGACTTCTATGCTCCAATTTTATAAAACTCACTTTCAGACAGAAAACACTCAAAAAATAAGAAATAATCACTGATACCCTGTCAAACCTGTAACTACTTGACACTAAAAGCTAAATTAGAGCAATTTATTGTTTCTCATGACTAGGTAGTAATTGCTCTAGTTTACCTCGTAGTTTATGTATTTTTATTTGCTAATTTGTTGATGGTAATTATTATTATCAAATGAACACTCTTTTTCATTGTTATTTACTAGAATTTATAAACAATGTACTACGAAACATATGGTAACAGCTTTATCCTATCTTTCCATATTCGCGTTGGCTGTATATCCACGATCATCTCCGATGAAATTTTAAGCCCTGATTGGATGTGCCCCATGATTGAATAGTAAACATCCTTCACTACTGGCGTTTGAAATTATTTTTTCAACGTCGCTTATGAAAAAGTCATTTCCATCACTCAATCTAGAAAAGAAAGTAGGCAATTGCTCAACTCAGTAATGAAAGTAAAAATCCGATTAGGCAATTGCACACAACTCAGTGAGGAAAGTAAAAATCCGTTTTTCGAAGATACGTTAATAGCAATGCTATTTAAGAGGAAATGCAACGTTGGAAAAAATAGTATTCACCACTTGTTATTAAAGTGCCATTGTTCAACTCGAAGGCTCTTTCAACACTCGCTAACGTTTGTGTTTAAAATGTCTACAATTAATACAACGCTTCTAAAATGAGAATTATATCTATCGTCAAATAAAAACCCGATTCTGGATTACATTGAATTCAACGACGACCAATTATCAATTGCCATAAGCCCAATCTTTAGGTAAATATGAATTTATCTTTACAATATTTTGTAACACAACTGGATATCAACTTTTTTGTGTTTTTTTTTAAATTCGTAGTGTAGAAAGTACTTTTATAGTATTGCGATGTTAAGATTAACAGAAATAATTCTCGGCAATTATTTTAAAGCCACAGATTTCAAATGTAGGCTCTTTGTAAAAGCCATTTCTGCATTCTGCACAAAGGCCGAAAGACTTAAACCCTTGAAAGACTTTCTACCTGACGAAACAGTTGAGAAACGGAACCAAGAGAATTTGGGGATTCGGGATCATTCTAAAATCCGACCATCGTAAGAGAAACAACTTCGCTAAACTAAATCAGCGTCGGGATAGTCCAGGTGCTTGAAGACGTCCTCGTTTCATTAAAAGACAGTTCGGGGCCCTGGTCGAAAACAAATCGTGGTTCAAGCGAGCCGCAAGTTTAAGAGGAGTTCTTATAAATTCCGCCAATTAATATTTCACCATCGATATCGCAAGAAGCTGACACTAATCGATAGGTAGGGCACGAACCTATTAAATTTAACTCAGCATGGGATGAAATTTTAATGAAGAGAGTTTGGTTTCCGACAAAATTCTCAAAGTTTTCTCCGGATGCCCTAATTTAATCGATGCTGCAGGCTCTTCGCACTTTTATGACCGCTTTTGTTGCCAACTACGCTTACCGTATCGGGAATGTAGATGAAGCGGTGCAAATTATATAAACTCGGACATTCAAGAGGTTTTGCAGATATGATTTCAGATATTCAGGCTGTTCTAGTTAAATTGTGAGCTAGAACTCTATATCGAACGGAATTTTAAATTTAAAATGGGTGCTCTGTTTTATGTTAGATATATAATTAAATCCAATATTTGTCTGATTTCCAAATGACACCTATCTCTTTAGAGATTTTATTTGATCAATATTTCTGCTTATAAACGCTTTTCGTCGGTTTCCGTTAACTATTTTAATCGTGTCCTTTGTGTAGTGATACTTGGATAGTGTGACTTTAATTTTGACGTTTGCATCTATTTTTAGTTTATTTACAAGCGTTAATCCGAGTGTAAAGCACCTTAGTTTGTGCTAAAGGCTACTTAATTGTTAAATACATTTAAAAATTTATAGATTTAGAATAGTTTGCTTTGGATTTATTTCGTTCTTTCTCCTCGAGTTATGTGATGTCTCCTGGTTTTGTTAGCCTTTTTGAAAGCCATATTTCAAATTAAACGGCTCTTGTAATTCACATCCTTACCTATTTAGGAAACAAAGTGGTTATTTTGATGTTTAAGAAGTTAATGCTGTTAGTGATTATTGGTTTATTTATCAAGTTTGCAAGCTCGCAAAAGAATGTAAAGAGGCTGTACATATATCCCCACGGGTGTGGCAGTAGTTGACCGTTGATTCCCGCTATTGGTGGTCAAATTGGTTATCGGTCCTTCTTCCACTTTCAACTTATCAGCTAGGTTTTGTTTTTCCAATTAAACAGCTTCCAGCAGAATTCGCAAAAACAAACTTTTTGAAATCATCACACTCGCTTCTTGCCTTGTACAAGGAATAGGAGATTTGAAGGTTGCTACATCTTCGTTATTTTTCCTTAATCCTTAGTCGAATAGAATCTGGGAAAGACGCCATATGGTGGAAATAATAGCATTTATGGTAAGATCTGCAGCGAAGCACTTGTTGGCAATTTGTCCTTATGCATTTTATTTTAGATGGTTTCGATAAGTTAATGCCTCCATATTACGCTACTTCAGACTGGAGGTTGGGTCACTAAGCCGATTTACACTTAAAGTGAGTTTTCCAAATGGGCCCGCGTCTGTACGCTAATTGTGCCTTATTGTTAGAAGGCTTTTCATATTTTGATATTAATGCATTTGTGTATTGAGGAACTCTTGTATTTTCGTATTGATGGATTTTTGTGTTGAATTGGATTATGGCTCTTTAGATTACTATTATGTGTGTCTATTTTTTGGTTCATAGATTGTTGAGATGTGAATGTATTAAGAAAGATTACGAAATTGGAGTTTCTAGTTGCCAGTTTGGCCCATTTTTGGACTTTTGTAGGACGCTGGATGCTACAGGTAAGCCATAACCTTACTTTCGTTTTAACATATATTTTGTAGCAATTCAAAGTGTATTGACGTGAATAAGTTTGATAACTTACAATATTTAAATTTTCGTGTTTATATCTGATTTACCACTTAAGGGCGTAATAATGCATTTAGTGATTTATATGTGTACTTTCGTACATTGTGCTTCATTTATTTGTGGGTTAAAATTGCATTTCAAGTCTAAAATTATATACGTTATTAAGGAAACTCCTCGTATAACAGGTTATAGCTTATTAAAGAGCCTGCGTAATTTTGAGATGAGTCTTGTCAATGTAAATTGTAATTAGTTACCACATCTTCCAGCTTAGATTCGCAAGTTGTTGAAAAAACGTTGGTGGTGCCCGTCTGTAAGTGTTAACTACCCCCCCTCCCCGCTGAAATATCTCAGCTAACCCGTTGAACGCTATTGATAATGGGACTGCTTTGGGCATTCACATCATGCTATCCGGCTTAGATTAGAAGTGTTGCATAATTATGATTAGTTTATTCTAGTAATATTGCATATTAGAGCGTTCGGCGGTAAAAATAAATTTAAACGTTCCTATTCTAACCAGAAAATGGACTGATTCTTTTCTAAATATTTTTATTTCCCCACATAATTTCCATTAAGATCAATATATTTCCTCCATGTGGTTTCTAGTGCCATTATATCACCTTCGAAAGTGTTTACTCAAGGCTGTCGAAATAAACAGTTACAACTATTTGAACTTCTTCTGTTGTAAACAACTTCTGCCGTACCGACTATCTTTTGTTTTGGAAACATTTCCGAAGCCGTTACATCCGGCGAAAAAGAAGGGTCGTACAGCAAATTGGGCCGACTTGTGAACACGTAGGCTGTCTTCAAGAGACATTCTTTTGACAACATCCGCTACCATTTATTAATAATTACCTTACCCAGACGACGTGGAAAAGTGCAGTGACATTATGAGTTCACCATTTTACCTTTTACAAGATAATCGACCATGCCTTTGCAATTCCAAGAAATTGTATTACCTCGCCTGATGACAGCAACGCCTCTGTCTTCTTCAAGACCGTAGATGTTTAGTGTTGCCAATGCATCGGTTATTGTTTTAGATCCGGAGTTATTATAGTCTGAAGCCGGCAGCTGCTTATATAAAACCTGAAGGTGAAGTGGACAGTATTTGAATAGTACTAGGATTTCTCCTAGCTCAGGGAAAACTGGTCCAGTTAGGTCGAGACCTACCAGCTTTACACAGAGTAAATAGCATGATGAATAAAACAACTAAAATATCAAGATATTTAATTTTAACTGTCGGGCATTAGCCAGGCGTCAAGCTAAATGAATCTCTGGAATAAGGCAGTGCAGAAGCATTTATGCGCATTATCCGTCGGTGACCTCACGCTAATGTACAAAACAAAGGAATATAACTTGGGATCAGTGACTCAATGCGCTACATAGAATTTTCAATCCGAAGTAATTCGAGGTGAATTGCCATATGATTTTACTTCAAGAGAGGCGGTACGACAAAGACACTTTGAATATATCCCAGTAGTCCCGGCTTGTTAATCCGACAATGTAGGACCTTAGAACGCGGAATCTAATAGGATTAAGCATCAACCACGTTAATTTTTCTACTTTTACTTTCTAACTGGCGGGAAAACTTCGGTCCTTTATGCGCTTAGCTTAGCTCTTGACAGCTGAAAAAGAAATTGCAAAAACGTCTCGACTACGGTAAAATTAGAAGCCAACATAATGATTACACTTAACAAAGTATAGCGTTGAAGCCATGTTTCACTCATCCTCCCACATTTATCCATACAGTCTTGAGGTTTCCCAGGAAAAAGTGAGTAGAGCTCCTGTGTGTTCGACTGCAAAAAGACTCGCCATCCATCTTGTGGGCAAATTTGAGTACCCCAGTTTGTTGAAATTAATATTTTAGACGCATTCATAAGAAGAGCCTCCATGCTTTGCTATAACTTTAATCTTCAATCAGTTCTTTTCCATCTTTTCGTCTTCTTGTACAGGGATTGCTTCTATGTACTCTGCGCACGACGATACCTATTTCCCTCTCTCTCTATCTCTTTGGAGATATTCCCATTAATCTTCTTGGTAGGGGTTTGTTATCTCTGCTTATGTTTGCTAATCTTGAGCCTGATTGATTTCGTTTTCTGGACCATTTGACGATATCTTGTATTTCATATGAATTTCCTATTTTCAAAAAAAATTTTCCACTTAATGCAGACTTTTCTGATGACACTGTGTGCTTGTTTGTCTTAATTATAATGTGTATTACTTTTAGACACAAAGTACGTTTTCAGAAATAGTTATTGTATGAAGGTACCTTATACAGGGTCAAAAAAAATAAACTTTGCATCACATGTGACCAAATTTTAATAGCCCTATTTGGATTTTGTAGAAAAACACACATTTAAAGGAACTACTTTAAAGAAAATGTGTCTGGAATAAAGTACTGTCAAACCTAAGAAATTTTATGTAGGTTGCGTTAAGTCTTATTTTGCAACAGTGGTGCAATTTACAAAAAATGGAAAAAAATCGAAATGATCTTATACAGCTGAAATTTTGCGAATGGGCTAAAAATTGCATTTAGAAGTACTTTTTCTAATAACTTTTTTCGATATTTTGAGACATAACCCACTCTTGAATTTTTTTAAATTTAAATTTGACAGATAATGCGAATCACTTGACTACTATTTTTTTTTGGTTAATTTTCATCTTGATCGAAGCACCAATTGATGCCAAAGTCAAATTTCGAATAAAGCTATTAATTTAAAAAAATCCCATATGATGCTTACTTTACTGGTCACACTGTATAAGTTTTGTGTACTATCTAGATGCGACAGCAAGCTTTTAAAGAAAATCACATAAACGGAAGTATGGTGCTTATTCTTGTGATTTTTCAGGTTTATTTCGATTTTTCAAAAACGGCTAACGATTCTTTTCGAACTTTACATTTGTAATGTGTATTGATGTGAGATATGTGATTTTCAGTTGAATACTTCTAAAATGGGCTTCTTTTGTTTTTCAATTTTTTTTATTAACTCCTATTTTAAATAGAACACCCATTATATTATTACATTTTTGAATTCAGCTTAAAATTTTAGAAAACATTGTTTTTGTAGAATTCGAAGTTTTGAACATTTTTGACGAATGTCTAAAAATTTAAATAAAATTTTTGGCTAATTATAAGATCACTGTAAAAAGAAGTTGTGTGCGTGTATCACACCAGATTTTTTCTATTTAATACGCAACTGATCTTGCTTGAACAAAGTGGCGATACATTTACTTTCAGTTAACTTAGCCAGGAATTCTACATCTCTCTTGGTAACGTAAATGTAAAACTATCATAGTTTACAATTTCGCCTGTGTAGTTTAGTAATATTTTGTTTTAGTAGAGTCATAAAATAATATACTGTGGAAAACTTGAGAAACAACTTGTTTTGGAAGCATAAATATAGATTTTATGACAATCAATGTATGAGAAATTATCATAAAACACATTACATAACCTGAATAATAAAGTCAGCTGTGTAACATCGCACGAACAACATACTTCGTCAGTACTTGGTAAAATAACAAATGAGCCCGTAAAATAAATAGAGATACTGCCGAGTTCCACCCAAATATTTCCCCGTTCAAGTTAGGCAACTGCCTAATGAAGCAACATATCGATTTTCTCGAAAGGATGCTCGCTAACAAGAAAGATCCTGATTTAATTAGCGATAAAGTAGTATTAACGTCTCAAGGCGTTTTACTGTATGAAATACCGTGATAACATTGTAAGAGGAATTCTTAATTGTCGCTTTCCGGCTGAAGAATACTAATTCATAGCAGAACGATGGAAAGGGTGGTAAAGGGCAACCCTGAATGCGTAATTATTTAATTAAGCCGATTTTCTTGTCCAAACTGGGGTAGCATTTTGCGAAGATGTTATGCATCTAATTTTATTGATCACGCTATGCAGCGCATAAAAGGGAAAATAATCTTATTCTTAGGTACCAATTCAATAGCACCAGCAAACAGTTATTCTTTATACGAAGCTAGTTTAGACACAAAACGCAAATTAAGGTGTGAATTACATGCATCAATTTTTATATAAAATTCCGAACAATTAGGTAATGGCCCGTTGTTATTCGCTGTCACTCAACGACAGATGCAGTATTTGTACAAAGCATGTAAATTTGCGGTACTAACACAGAATGCTATAAATTCGGGCCAGCTGGTGGCAAATAAACTTAGAAAGCATTTTGCTTTGTCTAATAACAGCAGTGCATTGAAGTTTCAACATAAACATAATAACTCTCTAGCCTAAAGCATAGCTATTTAACTTCTAGAACCTAGATGACAGTGATTTATCTACTGCAAAAGGTCGGACAAACTGTACGACTGGTTGCATATCATATGCTGCTAAACTACCAAACTTGACTTTCATGTTGGCCAATGTTGAGGAAAAATCGTTTCTCTTAACTTTATTAGAAGAGTAGGGAAAGCATTATACTATAATGTCTTCCACAAATAGAGTTTTTAGTGACATCATATAATATTTGGACAAGATTTTCGAATATTTTTTTAACTTTTATAAAGCAAACATAAACAAGCTGGATACAATATCACTGACATTAGCAGCTTGTAACTCAATTATTGGCCACAAATTTGCATATTCAATTGTTTTTATAACGTCTTACATTTTAGTGGTAATTTCATCAATATTTTATCTTAAATAGAAATGAGGATCACCTAAGCTTAAGATAAAATCAACGGATACCAATTTAACTTTGACACGTTTATACTACAATATTTCTATCGATATATCACAAACACGATAAAAAACATTTAAATATAATAATCAAATTCAAAGTCTTAAGCTAATCCTTATTCGAAACCTTTAATCTTGCGGAGTTCACCTAATTTCACCGAATTAGATACTAAATAGAGCGTTGAAGTTCTTCATCTAATTGTTTGTTATCCTTTTTAAGTTTTAATGAAATTAACTCGAAAGCTTTCACATTTTAGAAAATAATTATACAAATTAATTAAGAGTATCACGGAATATATTTTAAAAATAATAATATTATAGCTAAATGTGTGAACTCACAGAAAACGTTTAGAAGCAACGTTGATGACATAAAATTCTTGTATTACAAAGGTACAGTGACTATCTCATGTATTATTACAAATAAGAATTATTTTATCTTTCTAGTGTGCCTTACAAGTCCACTTACATGTCATGTAAGTTTCACTTACAGGCCTAGGGTAAACATAATTTTCTGTAATTTTTATCTAATATAATCACATTTTGTTGTCATTTTCAACGTCAAAATGATGCATATATTGGCATTACATAAACAGCTTCCTTAACAACCATTACGTAAATGTTGCCATTGGCTCATTGCATTCTAATAGTTTTGTAGCTACATGCATTAGTGCGTAGGTATTTCCAGGAGTGCATGTAGCATAAATCATTCCAGCTGTGCATTTGAAGCCAGTTGTCCGCAATACGTCATATCTATCTCTATACCCTTGAACGAATAAAGGCAAACATCGTTCGCGAGTATACACTTTCCCGTAATTTAATATACATACAGGTTACAGATCTAGATTGAGAAGCGGTGAAAATCGGAACTAATGTTAGAATCTAGTAATTTCCAAGTTTCGTATTGGTAAAATTTTTACATGTATCATATTGACATTAAATTGTTAACATTATTTACGCTAAACGACACAATAAATCAGAGGCGTACGCAACACTGCGGTATGGTGTATTATCAGTTCTTGAATGTTAAAAGGATTGCGGAAATAATGGTATTAAGTTGAACAACCAGGCTCTGCTAAACCTTCTATCTTAGCAACAGCAATTTTCACACTTTAAAACACAAAGAATCTGTCATATGACGTTAGTCACTGCGCAAACGAAATCGCTCTACCCACCGCTACTGATTACTTGTCTTTTAAAATGTAACTAAACTTTGTATGTTTGACAACTTTCCACATATTGCCAATTCATTAAATATGATCACAGCGCCTTTCATGACCTACCTTCAGAGTCAATCTAGTTTCTGTACATACTACTATTACTACTGACACAAAATATTAACATTTACAAAACATAGTAGTAATAACCAACCATGTTTTGTGAAAGGGTCTACATTCAATATCAATTGATTGCTCAGTAGTTATTTCTAGAGATTCTGTATATAGTTTACTAAGAGTTGGGCAAACGGCCTGATTTGTCATACATTTTTGATCCAAACTAGATATTTGACATTGGTCGAACAAAGAGTTATGGGAACCAATCTTGCTAACTTGTTTTTGATGCGAAAGTTTTCAGAGTATTGATAATGATCAATGTTTAGGATTTCTAGAACCGACTATTAAGAATATACGGACAATTTAGTTAAAATTTAGATTTGCATATGTGAAACTACTTATAGGTCGTAACAAGTTACACAATATGTAAAAACGGCACTTTTATCACACATGCCTTGCAAAAGTGATCCAACCAATAAAAATGAATCCCGTTGTTTGGCCAACTCTTAGTAAGCTATATACAGGGACTCTGGTTATTTCTAACCATGACACCTGAAATATATAACTTAGTTGCATTAAGAAAGAGTGTGTAGCTGTTATGTCGGACGCCGCCACTAATTTTGGTACATTGAAGGGGAATGAATTTCTTCTCCTGCTAAACTACTTGGTATGCAAGCAACATGGAGCAGAGACTTAAGAATGAGCGTTGAGTCAGAGTGCGCAAGTAACAGCTTTCGTTGAGTGCGACGTGACTTGCATTTTTTGCAGTATTTTACGGCCTTATTAACAGCTTTCCGCAGACAGAATGAGCTTCCCTAGCATAAAGTTACTTGAACTTCTGTTCATCTTTCGTTGATGTATCGTAGAATTTTATTGTCGATTTTTTATCGGATTCACCAAGCACTCTATTGGGTCCCGTCCGCTATTTCCTCATTTTTCGCCAGAGACTTGTCCGATTTGGCTCACCCAGCAGCCTTCAGAAACCATCGATCGATCCGAGCCCAAACTGGTTTCCTTTTGTCCCTGGTCGACAATTGTTACTGCATTCACAGCTAAGTGTACATACGTTCCTGTATAGTCATATTGCATGTATACATATTATCCCCCATTTTTGATATATTGTAGCCCATTTCTTGCATACTACAGTTACGCCGTATATGTTTGGAATATTTCAAGAAACGAACCCTAAATTTTTAACTCATCTGCTGGCTGTTCTAATAACTTTTTGAAACCAGTGATAAATTGATAAGTCTCCTGCCCTTGCATTTGGTTCGCCGAGAGATTTAGGTATTGCTGTGTGTTTAACACAACCATATTGGATTTGGATGTCGCAAACGAGCTCGTTTTTCAAGTCTGTTTGAGACCACGCCCATCTCACTAGCTAGCCGCGTGCAACTCTTCAAGTCTGTTGCAGGTAGCAGACGAGTTTTTACCCGTAATAAGCGTCCTGTAAGTCCTTATAGTTGTTGCTTTCCATCTGTATGATGTTACAGAGATTGTTATATCGGGTATTTCTTATCATTTCTTATACATTTACAGGTATTTATGTTCTAGTAACGCTTTTGTGGTTCTGTATTAGTGCAAAATCTCTGTCACGTGCCATATAGGAATGACCGAAACTCAGGAACTGATGATGAATTTCATTAAATATCTCAATTAAGACCGGCAACATCAACGAGAAAGTAACTAATGGTAGCAAGTTCCCTCGCAGCCGTTTTCATTGCAACCAGCATTCGACTCTTGACGTGTGGAAAATTATCGGTACCGTAAAGTGGGGTTACTTTGCTTAGATTTTGCAGTTTTTTCAACTTCAATTTGTAGCTGTTAGGTCTAAAAATTGGGGAAAGAACTATGTGGTGTAATTACATTTACTCTATCGATTTCATGCAGTAGTGTAGCCTTTTTTTAGTGACACCACATATTTTGTTAATTTAATGACTGAGCAAACTCACCTCACAAATGGGACAACTTTGCCATCGCTAATAAAATCGTTACGTTAGCATATATCGCTTTGGTGATGGCTTACTTTGCTCAAGAAAGTCGTTTCCAACAAATTGATATATATGAAGTCCTAGTTTGAACGAATATTAACCTTTTTTAGGGGTATTATAAAAAGGCATGATACATTTTCAGAAACTTTTATTTATTTATTATATAAATTGTATAAAAATACTGTGAACATGTAATAAAATATAAAAAAAAATAATCCAAAACTTTCTTTGGCTTAGAAAAACAAAATATAAAATTCTAAAAGTAAATATTCACTTTGGTAAGTACCTATCTAATGAAAAAATAAACAACACCCTTTTTTCATGAAAATTTTAAACTGGAAAGAAAAAACTTGGAAAAAAAAATAAATGCAGAGGTGACCTTTTCAGACTTACAAAAACCTACCTAGGCATAAAACTTAAAATAGCAGCATTCTTAAAAAAACAGATCTGGAATCTCCGAAGAACAAAAAAAACTCTTATTCTAGCACAGCCTAAGATGTATGGCACACAAGTAAATCAGGTAGGGGTCACAAATTCTTACAAATTGAAAATACTTAGGTCATCCTGAAACTCGTGAATACCGCGAACGATTTTTGGAGGCGTCAGCACTTTTTTTATGTCAGTCTCAATGACGGCAGATATGTCCTCAACATCGGGAAACACAAACAGGTTTGATCTCCTCTTTCTTAGAAATTTGATTTCGTAAACGTCAGGCTTTGTTTCCAGCACTAACCCTATGAAGTGCTTCAGGGTCTTTTTAGTAGCAAACTGCACCACTATAAAATCACCGACACTTATTGAAGGAGCTGGAATTCCATATTTTTCCATCTGCGATTCATCATATTCATCGTCACTTGCAACTTCCTCATCCCCAATTTCCTCATAAGCTACAATATCTCCTTCGTCTTCGTCACTTTCATGTTGTCGTGTTGGCAAACCTTCTTCATGGGAGTCAAGCTCTGGTGTTTCTGATGTTCGTTTCTTTTTTGAATGAGACTGTTTAACATTGCTAAGGCCGGCCTCGTTGGTATCAAGCAAGTCTTCATGTGATATGGATTCTCCAGGAGGAACTTGAAGCATTTTCTTCTTTTTCTTTTGCAAAGGTCCAGACAAACTGCCTCTCTTCTGTTCTAAATAGTGTAAGACTGCTTCATCAATTTGTCTTCCTGTCGAGTTCATAAGGTTTTCGACTTTTGTTTTCTGTAATTTCTTGGTGAGTTGTGTTCCATCCACTGGATAGATTCCAGCTGCTTTGAAAGCATTTCTTAATATCGATTTGTTTTTGTGATCGATTCTTTCCAATAGTCTTTTGAGTAAAGCTGGAAAGCTAGTCTTATTAACAGCGCTCTCTTTAGGATTTTTAGTTTTATATTCTGTCAGTAAAGCTCGCCAATTCCCTTTTAGTGAGCGGAAGAATCCCACGTCAAGTGGTTGTGTGATGTGGGTAGTATTGGGGGGTAAGAATATGAATTTTATTCCCAGTCTTTGGCAATGTCGTAAAATGTCTACACTTAAATGACTGGATAAATTGTCGCCGATTAAAACCTTTGGACCCTCCAGCTTTTTCGCCCATGGTATAACCATTTTCTCAAACCAGTCGGAAAATGTTGCAGCATCAAACCAACCGGATTTGGTTCGATTATATCGTGTGTTTGGGGGTCCTCCAATGCACCATTGGTCATACAACCTTTCGGCCTTATAGACTACATAAGGGGGAAAAAGCTCACCCGCAGCTGTTCCAGCGAACATAACTGAAATGGATGATTTTGTGTAATTCATGATCCTTTCGGGATACTTGGTTCCCCGTTTGAAGATGCATTTTGATCGCCCGGGATCATCGGTAAGATTGGTTTCATCGTAGTTTAGTATATTGTCTCGAAGAACACCTTCCAGGTTTCTGGTTAATCGTTGAATATAATCATCGATAGCTTCTTCTGTGGTCATTGCTCTAGACACCTTAATATTTTGGCATGATCTCTGCGACAACAGTCTTCTATGGCGCTTTAGAAACAAGAAGCACCACTCTTTTCCTGGCATGTTATCATCAAATTTTGAGACGGTCTTGCCGGAAGCATTACGATGACTCTAAGGTCCAAAAGGGTGAGGGGAGATCCATATTCCGCAGCCACTATTAGCAAGTCTACAAAGTGCCTCTCCTCGGCGAGGGTTAACGCCGTTGGACCCCCAACGTCCTGTTGGTGTAAGTTTTTAACTTTGTTGTATATTGTTCTTTGCGGGATCCCGAAGACATCGGCTGCAGCGTGAGTGGACAAGCCCCTAAATTTCACGGCACGTACTGCGGCACGAAGCTGCTCATCTGTATAGTTGCGATAGCAGCGACTACCCAAAGCTCTCTTGTAGCATCTTACCATTTTTTTCCTGAAAAAGTGGCATTAGATATGTCTATATTGCAATTAAATCCTGATAAACATTTAATTTAATGCTTGAGCAAAGTAACCCCAAATCTTAAGTGAAATGTACATCGTTTTGAATTAAAATTCATAAAAAAAGCCAATATTGTTAAACCTGTCTGAAAAAACTACATAGTCAACAAAAAAGATTGCTCTCTTGGAGAAAAGCAACCACAATGTCGTAGAATTCATCATTGTTACTCCACAGACCTTAGTTGCAAGGTTATGAAAATATCATAAAATCCCGCCGTTTACTTACATGTGTCTCGGAGCCTACAGGAGATGCTGCAACTAACTCGCGCCACTTTACGCAGTAGACTGGCTGAGTGGAAACCAGTTCAAGCTCACTCTCGGGTCCTAATTGCTACCAACTTTGAAAAAATTATGTATTACCAACTTTCCTGCCTCTTGAGCAAAGTTACCTCCTGTTAGCAAAGTAACCCCACTTTACGGTAATTGAGAATAAGGGAACATCTGCCACAATCTTACACGAAAAGAACGAAGCCTGGAAGTTGGCTACTGAATAATATAATTCTGAAACGGAGACCCTCAGAAATGCCAAACAATTGCCCTTTTTATATGAGAATTTAAAACGCAAAACACGGAAGAACGTGGCAGAAGAACATGTAAAATAGAAAAGTAATAAATTGTCCAATTACTAAATTTTATTCTTAACAGAAGCTACAATATTTAAAAGCCAAAGTAGCTGAACAAGAAGACCGTAGAGAAGTTAATAAAACAAGGGGAGGAAGCTATACTCCTGTTTTAGATGATATGGGGGCTCAGGTGTTGGCAATCGTAGGGGATCAAATCCAGCCACTGCAAAATGAATTTGATGATGCGACTGATTACTCTAACGATAGTAATATTTTCCTATCCCGCTGTTTGAATTTCAATAACTATGCTCTTATTTTAGTTCCTATAGAATTTAACCTTGATCCTGTAGTAGTGCCTCCTTCCGAACCTGAACCTTCTGAGCCCGAACTTTTAGGACCTACACCTGCACAAAAAACTAGCCCTTCCAAAGAAGCGTACTAAAAGAAAACAAGCTATTAATTAGAAATAATTATATTTAAAAAAAATACGAAACTGCTTGTTTTGAATTAAAATCTAAAAAATGTTTACATAACCTTGAAGTTCGTCTTACTAAAACAAAATTAACAAACTGTTCAAATTAATCATACTTTAAGAACATGTATTAATATAGTATATTATACATCAAGTTTTATAAACGTCATTTTAGTCACGAGTTTTATTAATCACGAGCGAAGCGCAGCGGAGCGAGTGTTTAATAAAATGAGCGACTAATAAGTTTATAAAACGAGTTGTATACTATACATTTTCTACGACACAAATTTAGACAATATAACATTATTTCATTAAGATTTTAAAAATTATGTTAGGTTAAATTATGCTTGACAAACGTCAAGGAGTAGAAAAATAACTTTTTTCTCCAACTACACGAATAAGATGCCATATTGTCGAATAATTTTGTATAAAAGGTAAGTCATTTCGGGATGTTCACCAATTACCTTGGTAACTGTAC
>CALNHX010007321.1:0-75787 GCA_940337035.1 Agriotes lineatus
GTAGGCTACATTAGTGAAATTATTTTTATCAAGCACTTGTACTGGATTATCATTAATTTCTTAATTAGTACAAACCTCACTATGTAGATTTCCGATTCTTTTATTCGACTTTTGTGGTGTACTATCCTGATATATCGAGTATCATACTAGGGCAGTAGTAGTGCGGCAGCGAAACTAGAGCAACCTGTCAATCAAACGATTAATTAAATCCGCGGATTGACCTAATTAATTTCGCGGATTGATCTAATTAATTTCGCGGTTTGATCTAATTAATTTCGCGGTTTGATCTAATTAATTTCGCGGTTTGATCTAATTAATCACATATGTATTTTGATATGTAATTTTCACATGTGCTACTGAATAAATTACGCATTAGCTTCCGATTAAGTTACGCGTCGGCCATCTTGGATTTCTGGCGGGAATATTTGAAATTTAATTTTTTTCAGATTTTTTCTAAGTTCAATTTTTGAATTTTAAACTTCGCGGGATGTCCGCCATCTTGGTGCGCGCGCACTTCTCACGGCGGTTGTTTTTAAATTTGAATTTTCGCGGAAATATTTAAATTTAAAAAAAGCTTCCTGCGATGTCCCATGGCTGGAATCGAACCAGCGATCGCTGCATTACGAGTACGAAGCCTTAACCAACTGGGCTATCGACGCGATCGAGGTTGAAGGAATTAAACATGGTCACTACTTCAACACATGCGTGCAGTTTCGGTGCCCTGTTTAACTAATGAATTTCAAATTTACATCGCTGTTTATGAACATAGATATTTTTTAAATTATTCTCACTTTTACTAGAACAATTACATTTCGTCCCTCGAAGAAATTTCAGAGAGGCCAATTTAATACCGTTTAATAGATGTTTTACATAGTTTAATTTCGTTCTGGCATATTGCCTGATTTAATTATGTATTGTTATCAGTCGATAGGCCTTTAAAATAAATATTTGTTGAGCCTTAGCACCTTACCGTTGCGCTATCGAGGTCTGTTGAACATATAGGCATTGAACAAGACGTCATTTCGCAACTGTGCCGTCACACCGTTCGAGTTGAAACAAACTATTTTTCAAAAATTTATATTATGAGCATAGGGAATGTTTAACATATTGTGTTTACAGGCAGATGCAATTTTAAAAAATTGACTTTGTAACTAGTTTTGCTAGAAATAATTGTTTTTATAATTTGCAATATAGCCATTGTCCCAAGTTTCTGGTTAATTTCCATTCGCGCAGTGGTTAATTTCCATTCGACCGCCGAAAATTTGAAAAGCTATATGAAATAATTACTTTATTTTATAATTAAAACAGCGAAATCCGCGAATAAATCAGCGAACTTATTTTATATAGCGAAATCACTGCATTACTTTATTCAAAACGCATTATAATATTACGCAATAGCTTCTGGTTAAATTACGCGATTTTTTCTAAGTTCCCTTTTTAAAACAGGTCGAGACTGGCCGCTCTTTGTTCAATCTTGGTAACGTATTTGCTTTGTCCGTCGGAGGCTGCACTGTAAAACACAGGTACCGACATGCTCCGGCTCGATAGTGGGGTGACTCTGACGTAATGTTTTTCGTACCTTCATAAAAGTGGCTGCGGACTCAATAGCGCATCGAATTGCTTCACTCCTAGTCGTCGTGTCAACACCACAAGTTTTACCTAAGATGGATCCTCGAAGTGTTAATAAGTGCCAAGAAAAACCAGGCCCCTACACCAGGAGACCGGCAGCAGAAAAAACAAGTAAGAAAACGCATCTTTTAAATAAAAAACAACACGGTGCACCGCCACAGCCTCCAGCCATGAACGTGGAGGGCAAGGGGTATTCACCACGTCTAGATGCCACCGAGGAGGACCTGCGGGTGTTCATTGAGGAGACGATGCCTTCCTATGACGTAACACCGATCGTAACGCCTGAGATCCGCCAAACCCGACGGGAAAAGAAACGGTTATTATGCGACCTCACTGTGCCTTTAAACAATAGCGCCAGCAAAGTTGTTCATTTGGGACTGGATCATTATAAACAATTTTCGCCTGTTGCAAGAATTCTGAAGACCGACATTGGAGCAGGTGTTTCATTCACAGCCGAGTCGTTCATGGCTTTTGTGGAGGCGCTACCGGACATATTTGTGATGGCCAAGCAGGGGACTTTCAGATATGAATTAACTGAGCACACAGTGGAGTACGTGAACAATGATACCTGCAGGATTATTACAAAGGACCCCGAGAACAAGTTTACTCTTTACGTAACGTATGAAACACTATCAAATTTATTGCCGATGTACAACTTGATGGTTGTGAAAATAAATGACTTGAAACGTGTAAAGTGCAATTTCCAAAATTTTGGTGAAGTGATCGTTGACAAAGTAATACATACAGAAAATTTGTGTCTTGATGATTCAATCATTTTTAATACTCTGCGCTGGACTTTCGCTAACGATATTTTATTGTGGGAACTTGTGTTCAAATTTAAAATGTATGTTATTATAGAATTGCAGAAGCTGATTGATGCAGATGAGCGCATGAAATCATACATGTCCTAGTTTATATAAAATATTGTATGAAAATGTGAATAAAAATGTTTTAAACTGTATTTCTTTTTTAATTATGCGGCGAGTGTTGGTTTATACATGAGGTAGGTTGGCCGAGTGGTTAAGGCGTCAGACTTAAGATCTGATCTCGAAAGAGGTCGTGGGTTCGATTCCCGCACTTACCATATTTTTAATGTATTTATTATGAGCGTGTTTATTTTTTAAGTTAGTTTATTCACGACGGCCCTACTGTAATAATCGCTCACTGTATAAAATGGAGCATCAGTTTTCACATCCGTTTTCTGCTATCATAGCAGGCCCCTCAGGATCGGGCAAATCGTTTTTTGTAATAAATTTCTTGAAAAATATGAAAAAACTCTGCAGTGTAAATTTCGCTAAAGTTATCTGGTGTTATGGCGAGTGGCAAAAATTGTACGAAGATTTAAAATCTTTAGTCGAATTTCAACAAGGTCTGCCAGACATGACATCTTTTGAGGGGTCCGAACCCAAACTTTTAATAATCGACGATTTAATGAGGGAGACAAATAACTCGGTCGTTGACCTATTCACCAAGGGGAGCCATCACCACAATCTCAGTGTTTTTTTTATTACGCAAAACATTTTTCACCAAGGAAAAGGACAGCGGGATATTTCCCTAAATGCTCATTACATTATTCTTTTCAAAAATCCGCGAGATAGAGCTCAAATAAAGCACTTAACCAGGCAGATATGTCCAGAAAATCCTCGTTTTCTACAGGAGGCATATGAAAACGCCACATCTAAGCCACACGGGTATTTATTATTCGATTTAAAACAAAGCACCCCCGACATTGCAAGATACCGAACGTCTATTTTTAGAGAGGATGGGTCTTGCTATATTTATATGCCTAAAAAGGGGTATAAAAACAGCAACTCGAATCAATTTACAATCATTCACTAGTGATGTCTCGAGCGGTGATTAAGAATTCAGAGTTGCTGCGTGCTCTACATAAACTAGGTTCTAAAGAACGCATCGCATTATTAAAAACCGTTAACGATAAACAAATCCATTGTGTCTGCGAGTGTATATATAACACTCTAAAAGGAAAAATACCTTTGTCGACTAAGCAGAAGACTCAGATAGCCCTGCATAAAAAAGTACTTAGAAAATTAATTAAACCTGGAGAGTCCATCAAAAAGAAGCGAAAAATTTTAACTCAAAAAGGGGGTGCGTTCTTGCCGTTGATCTTAGCCCCATTAATTACGGGTGTATTGAGTTCTATTTTTAAATAAAATGGACCACGCAAAGAAGATGATGATTGTGCCGCCTGAAGTTATGCACCGCTTTAAGGCTACTGAGAATCCCGAGCAAAATATATTATCACAGCTTGATGACGAAATGCAGAAAGTTTTAAAATCTAAATTATCTGACCACGATAAATGGGTGCAGTACAATCAAGTCTTGCAACGTTATCTGCATTTTGCCGACCAAACAAGACAATCAATCAAAATACCAATAGAATCAAACACCAGCAGCAGTATTTCAGACGGTGATATTTTATCTACACTACCTAGCACTTTTAAGAAAAAAGGCGAAGCTTTCTTACGTTTTTTGAGGGCATCACAGGATGTGGACTGGGATAGCAAGGGGACAGTTACTATAAAAGGCGAAATTTTACCATCATCTAACATAACCGATCTAGTGCACGCCATTCTAAGGCCTCAAAAAATTGCAAGTCCATCGGGACATCTCAAGTTCGCTGATTACATTAAAGAAAAAAATTTCCCAAGTGTGCTGCGGGGGAACTCGAAACGCAAAATTTTAGCAGTTCAGACTGAAGACGTGAGGAGTTCTGAGGTGGAAAGTGAGAACTACGACACCGAAACAGAGTCTAAATCGAATCCGTTAACAAGGCCAGTAACAGCAACGCAAAAAGCAGGAAAAATAACGAAAACAACGCGGAGGTCGATACCAAAAATAAAGGGCATATCGGGCTGGGAGCGTCTTAAACTTTAACATAGCAGAAATGAATTTGGATGCTATCTATTATGATCCGACCAACCCAGTAGGCTTCGCAGGCGCAAACTCATTAATTTCTTCCGTGAAAAATAATCGTCCCAGTGGTGAAGTAAAGGAATGGCTAAAGAAACAGGACGCCTATACTATTCACAAAACTGCAAGAAAAAAATTCCCTAGAAACAAGTACATTGTTAGCAACATTTTCGAATTATGGCAGGCTGATCTCTGCGACATGCGCAGTTTAGCCTCACACAACGACGGCTATAATTTTATTCTAACCGTAATTGATGTGTTTAGTAAAATGACATGGGCGAGGTCTCTTAAATCTAAAACGGCTACTTCAGTAATAAACGCATTTCGTGAAATATTTGCTGAAGCCGGTAACACGCCCATAAATTTACAAACCGATAAAGGCAAAGAATTTGTTGCTAGAGCCGTACAGAATTTTTTCAAACAACACGATATCAACTTTTACGTGACGCAAAACCCTGATGTTAAAGCATCAGTCATTGAGCGTTTCAATAGAACATTAAAAACCAGAATGTGGCGCTATTTCACATACTCTAATTCATACAAATACATAGACGTATTACAAAATTTACTGACTTCGTATAACAACCGCTATCATTCAAGCATCAAGATGGCACCCTCCGCAGTAAATGATGGTAATATACTGGAAGTGTGGAACAATCTGTACAGAAAGGGGATGGGAGTCGACAGGAAGCCTAAATATAAAGTGAACCAACATGTAAGAATTAGTAGAACGAAGGACGCATTCGAGAAAGGATATGAAACTAATTGGAGCGGCGAAGTGTTTATAATTAAAAAAGTGATTCTTAGAAAACCACCTGTGTACGAAATAGTTGATTTAAGCAACGATACGATAGAGGGCGTCTTTTATGAAGAGGAATTACAGCCAGTGACTTTGGATGATAACGCTTTGTTTAAAGTCGAACAAGTGTTAAAAGAAAGAGGACACGGTCAGCGCAAAGAGTACTTTGTAAAGTGGCGAAATTATAACGACAAGTTCAACTCTTGGATTCCTGCAGCTAATCTTCAGCAACTATGAATACAGATGAAGAATTTTATCTAACATTACTTAGCAATAGTTCTATGAGCTATTTTCCAAATAACACCACAGCACAATTCATAACGCAGCTCCCTAAACGAATAAGGTTACCGGGGCAATGGGTTACAGGTATTGCGGAAGTGCAATATCCATGCTCCTTTTTGGCCGTGACAGATACAGAAAATCTAGTCTATTATCGCACAGAAATACCTAAAGTGCAAGCCGGAGAAGAAACGTATACTGAGTTGAAAAAAGTATTGCAAAACGCTAATTCATATTTTAAAAGTGATAGAGAACAAATTTACTATGGTAGCGATGGATGGCACGTAATCTGTATTCAGCCCGGCAATTATGAAAACATTGAACATATTACAGCCGAAATTAACAATCACAGGTTATTAGAAAAGTTGCTGAATTTTCAATATAATAGAGTAACAAAACGCGTGTCTCTTGAAATTAAAACGTCGTCATTGAAAATGCTAGGATTTTCACAACGTCTGGCCTTACAACTTGGTTATAAACCTGATATAAATATAGCTGAAGCACCTGTACCAAGCCACCCCGCAAATATCTGGGTTGGTTTACCATCACAAATGTTTATTTACTGCGATATTGTGGAACCACAGCTTGTAGGAGATGTCTTGGCTCCGCTTCTTCGTATTGTTAACGTGACCTCTGATAATTATAATTACGGTTGCCACAAAGACGCCATATTTTCGCCGACTCATTATATAAATGTCATGAAGAGGGAATTTGAGAATATCGAAATAAATATAAGGACCGAAACGTCGGGTGTGATGCCATTCGAGTTTGGAACGTTGAGTTTAAAACTACACTTTAAGAGGATACAGTAGCTGCTATGGATTGTCCTTATCAACAATACTACACCAATCAGGCAGGTCAAGGCATTGGAGCTATCTACAGAGGAGCAGCCTACCAGAGAGGTCATGGGATCGGAAGCTTTTTAGGCGGAATATTTCGTAGTATCCTGCCTCTTTTTAAAACCGGTGCTAAAGTTGTTGGAAAGGAAGCTTTAAGGACAGGCGCTAACATTTTAGGAGATGTTAGTGAAAGTCGACCACTAAAAGAAGCGTTCCATAACCGTGTACAGGAGGCTGGAAAGAATCTCAAACGTAAAGCCGATAGAAAAATTGATACTCTAATGGAAGGATCGGGATATAAAAGGCAACGCACTCTGAATTACAATCAGTCTACAAGAAAAATCGCTAGGAAGAAGCTGAGCAAACCCCACTACACCGATATCTTCACCAGCAAGTAGTTTTCACAATGGCGTTTTTGCATGCGCAGTCTTGTGAGTGTGTTAAATCAGAGTTAGATTTATTCGCTCTGCCCGCAACTCAAACCAGTATCGAAAATGGACAATGGATTTTTTACAAACCGCTTTCCTCGCTTAATGACGATGCACCGATTGAATTTATTGTGCCTGGAAACGGTAACGATTATATCGATTTAAGTCAGACCATGTTATACATTACTGCTAAAATTGTTAAACAAGATGATACACCATTAACCGACAAAGAGGTTGTAGGCCCTGTTAATAATTGGATGCACTCTATGTTTAATCAAGTTGAGGTGTATTTGAATCAGAAGCTTGTGAGCCCGCCAAACAATACATACGCATACCGTTCATACATTGAAACTCTGCTGAATTACGGCAATGGTGCTAAATCAACCCATTTAACATGCACACTATGGTACAACGACACAGCCAATAACATGGATGACATCACTACGCATAATGAAGGATTTGTAAAGCGGAAATTTTTTACTGCTGCAAGTAAGCAAGTCGAAATGATGGGACATGTGCATTCCGATTTATTCAATCAAGAAAAATTTCTTATAAACGGAGTTGAAATGAAAGTCAAATTTATCAGATCCCGAGATTCGTTCAATTTAATGGCAGACGAAGGATCTACATTCAAAGTGAAAATTAGTGATGCCAGCTTACTAGTGAGAAAAATGAAAATAAACCCGTCTATTTTACTAGCGCATACCAAAGCTTTGGCGACTGCGCCTGCTAAATACCCCATTACAAGATCCGATGTTAAAGTGTTAACTATTCCGGCTGGTGTGCAAAGAAAATCTTTAGATAATATTTTTCTGGGGCAATTACCAAAACGATGCATTGTAGGTTTTGTATCGAATAAAGCATTTAACGGCCATTATGCAGCAAACCCTTTCAATTTTAATAACTACAAAATCAATTATTTCTCCCTATACATCGACGGTCAACAAATTCCTTCAAAACCTCTACAGCCTGATTTTTCTAAGAATGGCATGTACGTTCAAGCATATCACACACTATTTTCGGGTAGCGGTATACACTTCCTCAATGAAGGCAACGCTATAAAACGTGAAGATTACCCTTATGGCTACTGTCTATTTGCTTTTGATTTAACCCCCGATCTGGCTGCAAATGCAACAACACACTGGAACCTTCTTAAAAATGGCGCTCTACGTTTAGAGGTGGGTTTTCAAAACGCGTTAGAAGAAACTATTAATTGTCTAGTTTATGCAGAGTTCGATAACGTCGTAGAAATTGACAAACACAGAAATGTGCTGGTGGATTTTAGTAGTTAAAAACCAACAACAGTTTTTTAAAATTTAGTCATGCTCAAACATTTCGTCAGTATGGACAGTGCCTTCGTAGATCTGCAAAGGTTCCGTGGTGAGAAGAAGCAGTTTATACCGAAAGAAGTGGCTGTTATTTCAGCAGATGGCAACCAGCTAGCAATTTTCGTTTTAAAACCTCCTGCAAAATATGACACGCTGCCCTATTTCGTTAAAAAAGGCATAAACTATCTGGAGCATAGACACCACGGTCTAGCTTGGAATTCGGGTACTATACATTTTGATGAATTTGAAACCGAGCTAGCACGAGTTCTCAAAAAATTTGAAAAAGTGTACGTTAAGGGCCAAGAAAAGAAGGAGGTTCTAAGTTTTCTGAATAAAATCGTCGTAAATTTGGAGGATTTCG
Source organism: Agriotes lineatus (assembly GCA_940337035.1). Taxonomy (NCBI): domain Eukaryota; kingdom Metazoa; phylum Arthropoda; class Insecta; order Coleoptera; family Elateridae; genus Agriotes; species Agriotes lineatus. The sequence goes on from CALNHX010007321.1 coordinate 8,595, forward strand.
AGTGTCCGTCTTTAAAAGTTTTGCGAAAAAGGACTGCTGCCGTACGCTGTCTTAATCACAACATCCGTTCGCCTGTGTGTGCATTGGAAAACATACTAATTTTGACCGATTGGTGGCGCCATGAATACACTGGAAGTTCAGAAAATATTGCAAACAATCCCGAGTCTGTTGAATGTGAAACGCTATGTTTTTGCTTCTGATCAACTCCCTACAAGAATTGCAAGACCTGTGGCAATCATCGTCAACACAGATCCAGCAAACCGACCTGGACAACATTGGAATGCTATGTATATAGATCAATATGGATATGGGGAGTACTTTGATTCATACGGCAGACCCCCAAGCGGTTATCATTTAAAATTTTTACAACAAAACTCAATCAGTTGGTCTCATAATCCAAAAATTTTGCAAGATTTTAGCTCTAACGTTTGCGGCATATACTGTTTAATGTATCTATATTTTAAAATGAATGGTGCATCTATGCTAGATTTCATAGGTAATTTCTCTGATAATTTAGTTTCTAATGACACATAATATGTAAAAACATTATATATCCAATACTTCACATTAATAAACTTGTTTAATGTTATTTAGAAAATAAAAAAAACACAAATAGTTTGTAATTAAACATATTTTTATTACACACAAAATATTTAATAAATGTATTTACAATATTCGGTTGTTTTATTTACAAAAATTAACAGCCTCTTAAACCTAGCATGCAAAATAAAACTAACATGCAAATAAAACTAACATGCAATTAAAATCTAACATGCAGTTAAAGTTAGCGCAAATTGGGGCATGTAACAATAAGTGCAATATTTAATGTACGTTTTGCGACAGTCGTGGTTAGTTTTCTAAAATGATTGAAATTAAATATTATGAAAACAATTGCCACAAAGCGGGTCTTATGAAATGTGAACACTAACCACACGTCGAAAATACGTACGAACAAATAAGCAATTACATGTAAACATAATGCATAAATCAAAAATTAGTTTAAATACTTTTGTTTTACAAAAATATGTGGCTACAAGTGCAATAAGTTGTTGCATAAAAACATCATAAAAGTTAAAAAAGACATTACAAAATATAAAATATTGTTATAAAAACAGTTGATTATAAAAATAACGAAACTATACGCAATATAGACACTCATAAAAGTTAAAAAAAAAAACAATACAAAATATAAAATATTGTTATAAGAACAGTTGATTATAAAAAGAACGAAACTATACGCAATATAGACACTAGTCTGCTTTAAACCCATAAGGTAATGTGTCATAACTATCTTCAACACGCCTACGTTTAGTATACTGAACCCTATAAATTTTCTTTTCGGGCTTAGATATGACTTGATACATCCCTGTACGGGCAATTTTCCGGTCGGTCTCTACATACGTCGCGGCGGCATTGTCAAGAACCATGCTCTTAAGGGTATCAAAATTTACTTTTTCTGCATTTTTGTAGTTTAAAGTTATGCCTTTTACTTTACATACAAATTCGTAAGCGTTTTTATTGGTCGAGAAAACCTTAAATGCATAGTTTTTTGGCCCTCCGCTAACAAATTCCGTAATAAAGCTACCTGGCCCATATTCCCTCATCTCGTCCGTCATATCCCCCAAAAAATCGCCCACAGGAGGTACCCATTCACCAGGCTTTTGGGTCAGCAATATGGAGTCGGTATCAAAATACAAAACGCGCTCCCCTAATTGTTCCAAATATTTATATAATTCAAGTCTTGCATTGGCCGTAGTGTATGCAGCCAATACAACATTGACCGTTTTGAGCGAAACTATTCCCTCCTCAGGTCTATCCCAGATTACAATTATCACCTCCTCATCGACTATCATGATTGAATGAACCTGTATTGAAGGATCAGTTAGCATTTTAAAAAAGTCATAGGAATCTGAAAGAATACTTGTCTGCATCAAATTCTCCCTTTGTCCAAATTTGCCCCAGAATGCATTTAAATTTAATTTCGAACTGTAACGCATGCCGGGGTTCAAACAAATTTTATCCTTTTCTAAGGTTACGCCTTCTCGTTCTAAATATTCCGCTAAATATTGGTCCTTGGGGTTTTCGTTGTTGCACCAAGCAGGCCACCCACTACATTCTTGTTTCGATTTTAAAAAATTATCGACATATCCCGAAAATAGACCGCCTGTTTTAGTTGCCCTGTTATATTGCACAATATCGTACACCCATATTTCATGAAACTCGAGCACACGGTATCCCAGTTCAACAGCTTTTTTTAATTCATCGGACACATATGTACCGGTAAACTTGCGCGAGTCTTCTGCATGGATGCAGTCACCAGGGAAGCTGGTTTCGGCACATAACCTGCATAACACAAACATTAATTTGCCATGCATTCGGAGGGGTAAAACTGGATGATAAAGATTTTGAGGCGGCAATACAGTGCATTTAATTAATCCTTCGATTGAATCGAGAGGAAGCTGTCTACACTCCGCATCACCAACGTATACTTTAGGATGGCCTACAGGATACTTGCCATATTTATTAACGAAAGGATAAAGACTACAAACATCGAAATATTTTATCTGCTCGTTTTCCTGACATTTATAATGCAATTTTACAGCATTAGTACGCCCCCCAAAAAAACTATCTCGCGGATTTAACGGGGTATTTCTAATAATGTCGTGATTGTTTACAAAATTAGCTGCATTATGATTATATTTCAAAAATAAATTAAATTCGCATTCCCACATTTCTACAAGCGTATAACCAGCCCTTCTAATCCTCGATGCAGATGCTTCTGTTGCCTCGCGACGAACAAACATTGTATCATTTTTCACGTTTGCTAAATCGACGGTTTGGTCAGGGTAGCATTGCTCACAACCGTGGAAATAGCAACCGTGAAAATTATAAACAGTGTTCGTTTCTGCACAAAAACCATCTACCAAAAGACCTTCAGGCAATCGAACTTCTCTATTATTACCGGCATGTTGAATGGCGATACCTTGCTCGTGTCCTACCCATAAAAGCCATTTAATTGCAATCGTCGACTGCCTATCCCCTAACCTGTACCCGCCCGGTGGAATAATAGCTATAGTGTTTTCTTTCAAAAAATTTCGTCTGTAAACTAAACTGCAGCAGCCAGCTATTGTGTTACACTCTCTAAAAGGATCTACTCCATTTTCTCTGTTATAACGAGCCCAAAACTGTATACAAGCCTTGCGCAATATATCGACATCTTGAATACAGTATTTGACTATTGCTTCTTGCATGTCAAATACTGCGTTCTGAGCGATTTCCGAATTATACCACGCAAGAAATGTTGTTCGATCCATAGGAGACATTTCATCAGCCATATAGTAATGTGTTGGTGGCAATACTCCAATATAATTTTGATTCTCTAACTTGTAAATAAATGGGGGAAGTATCCTTTTGTAGCTTCAAAATTAAATGTTTTGGGCAGCTTAGCTAATGCTACAGGCAAACAATTTAAAGAGTCTATAAATTTAACATTGGGACAGGTGATGCACATTAATTTTGTACCGGTTGCAATAATTTTCGGGGCCCACTTTTTCTGATGCTTGACAATATGCTGCATAATAAAAGAACCATCATACCCCTTCATATTATGAGCCAGTGCAAAAACGTTAGCGATATTGGATAATTTAGAAATATATTCTAGCAAACTTTGAACGGGGTTATTTTTAAACACATGTTGACGAGGACCGCAAATGTTACAAGACTGCTCGATATCGCCAAGATTAATACATGTATTGCAGACATTTTGCGCGACACATAAATTTGGCTCGTGCAAAAAAACATTATCTACACCTTCCAAAGCTGTCTCCTGTCTTGCCTCAAAATCGTAAAAAACGAAAATAAACTTTTCAGACAATTTAGGACTCTTTTTCTTTGCCATATAACATAAATGTCGGGTTGGCATTTCTTTCGCGCAGGTATGACAATATTTCACGCCGCACGTATGACTTTTCTTGCTATTTTGCCAGTATGTCATGAGGCATACTCCACACCTTTTTAAAGTCTTGCACAAAGACTTTACATGTTCGTCAAAACATGCCTGACCACGAAAATCCCTATGACAATTATCACACACGATTGTGTCCAAAAACAAGTTACAGGGCGGTTTTGAATGACAACACGGGCAAATATAAGGGCAATTTTTGTGGGCCTGTTTATTATTGGTGCGGGTTAAACAAAATTCGCAGAAAAAAGCGGTTGCAAAGGCCGAAGTTAAACTGGTTATTACATTGTAATGTTGATCTTCCAATAATAAATTTAACACTTTTTTGTTGTGCCCCCTAGGTCCCTCGTAATATTTACTGGTGCCAATACGTGAATTATAAACAATAATGGTGTAATTAGCTAGATACAACTGGAATTGTTCCAAGTGTTCTCGCGTGGCCCCATTGATTAGATTAACACCGACATTTTCACAAAGCTCATACGATTTCTGTGTTAGGATTGGGTAACCTGCTTTATAGAGATGCAGATCTGGATCATTATCTACCCAAGCTTTGGCCAGAATAAGAGCTCGGGCAAGACAGTAATTATCATTATTTACAACAGTTAATATACCATGTCTCCTTCGAGAAAATTCCTCAAAACTAACGCCAGTCATTCTGATATATGATTTTCCATATCCAACAGGCAAAGTGATTCGGTTTACATGCAAGGTCATTTTACCTTGAGCAAAAAACTTAGCGTTAGATTGAAGAATTTTCTCAAAGGTTGACATTACAACACCGGCGTTGAGCTGGTCAACACGGCGGAAAGAAATGCCTATCGGCTTGTCGGCAAAATTGTCATTTCTTAAAACTAAACCTATCTTATCAGAAGCTGCTGCTCCCCTGGTGATATGCGTGATGATCTCATCGAATGCATTCTGCAAATAAGGGTTTCAATAAGTTAAAACGTCTAGCTCATCATATTTCAAAATGTTAACTGAGTATATAACGTTGCAAATGTTTGAAATAATTAAACTATCAATTTCAAAAGCTGTAAAACCGAGCTATACAACCATGAATTTAGAACATGTGACTAAAAAATAAACTATAAATCCATTTAAAATCAATAAATAACTTGCGGCGTAAATTTAGAGTGATTGTTTTCAATACACAATATTTTATAGTTATACTTACACGAAGCCATATGACAGGGTTACTCGTCGCAGCATCTATCTCGTTGAATTTGAAGGTCAAGGTGAGAGCTTCAGTGTTAAACTTCTTTATCACCTTGCGACCTTCGCCCATCAACGTAATATACTGAAGACCCTTCACCGACGATGGTTTTGCAGGAACCAACATGTCCGCAGAGGTCGATGGCTTTGGGTTATTCATCTGCTGTAAATTAAAAAAGAAATATGTTACTACCACTTCACCGTAAAATTACTTGTGTGGCCCAAACGGGTTTTATTTTAGTTTCATGAATCAAAATTTTCTAATGGCCGATTTAAATATAAAAAAGAAACGAATAACGACAAATGAGTTTTAAACTAATAGGTTTTCAGAATTGTTGCTGCAAAATGTAGGAAACTTTCGCACATTTAAAAAATAGCTCTGCAAAACTTACATGTGCTAACATTTCGTCAAATGCAGAAGTCCTTGGGGTAGGTCGTTGCTGCCCCGCATGGACGGTCTCAACATGGCGGATGAAGTCGATGGCCCTGGGTTATTCATCTGCTGTAAATTAAAAAGAAGTATGTTACAATCACTTCACCGTAAAATTACTTGTATGGCCCAAGCGGGTTTTATTTTAGTTTGCATAAATCAAAATTTTCTAATGGCTGATTTAAATATAAAAATGTCAGGGTATACTTACATTTTCCGACGACTTGACCAGCAACGATTGAGGTGTATCTTCTTCCAAACCACGTTTAGCAGAAGGCCACGTCGACGTAGATGCTCCATCCTGCAAATTGCGATTTATATGAGTATTATTTAAGTAACGGGCCTATGTGATGATTTAAAACGGATAACGACAAATGAGTTTTAAACTAATAGGTTTTCAGAATTATTGTTGCAAAAGGTAAGAAACTATCGCACATTTTAACAACGTTCTAAAAATAGGAAATATATTTTTACTTACCGATAGGGAGGCAAACGACTGCTTTGCACGAATTTTTCCGACGGCTTGACACAATTCGAAATAAGTATGCCAATACGACGGTTCCAGAACTACGCCCTCGTTAGATAGTTTATGTTGAATTATTTTAAAAGCTAGTAAAACAAATTCCTCATTTGTATATAGCCCATTCTTGAAATAATCAAGAATTTGGTATGCAGTTAACTCGGATGTGTTCATCGTTGCAGTTGAAAAGCAATTCACACACTGTAGCACTTACACTCGCGCTTTCAAAAGATAGCTGGCACTTGTACAGGGTTATTCATTATAAATTACCCACCCCTTATCATCGTTATTATTGTCTATAGAAAAAAAAGTTTTAAATAAAAGTTATGTGGTTATAACTGAATTTTGTTAAAATGCTATCAAAAGTACAGTGGCGTGCATAATTAAGGGGACACAAAAAAGTAATATATTTTTTTAAATGGAACACCCTATATATTATTACATTTTTGGAATGACCTTTCTTTCCTAATTTCAAAAATATACCATATGTTACCCTTACCTTATACCGTTTTTGAGTTATTAAACGTCAAATATCTTAGTTAAACTAGTTAACATTATTAAATATAACAAAGTTTTATTCAGGAAATTTAAATATAAATAAATGATAACTAATTTTTATTATTTCATTAAAGAAATGTCACTTATCAAACAAAATAGTTGCATTTTCATAGCTTACTTTAATAATTCCTATTTACAGTAACTAGTTTAACTAAGATATTCAACGTTTAATAACTCAAAAACGGTATAAGGTAAGGGTAACATATGGTATATTTTTGAAATCAGGAAAAAAAGGTCGTTCCAAAAATTTAATAATATACAGGATGTTCCATTTAAAAAAATATATTACTTTTTTGTATCCCCTTAATTATGCACGCCACTGTACTTTTGATAGCATTTTAACAAAATTCAGTTATAACCACATAACTTTTATTTAAAACTTTTTTTTCTATAGGCAATAATAACGATGATAAGGGGTGGGTAATTTATAATGAATAACCCTGTACTACGATGCGGCTTCAGGTGAGGAATGGATCGGAATGAACGAGTCATGCCCACCTTGTAGTGCTTTAAGCAGGAGAAAGCGGCTCGCGGAACCGCCGTAGGGTAAACCGTTACGTTTCACTTCAACAAACAAAGCAGCCTCGTCACCAAGGTTGTTTAAATGAACAAAACACATGTCTCGACCTGTTTTAAAAGTTTACAACGGGCAAATTTATGAATCAGATCTCGCTATATAAAATAAAGTAATTATCGCGGATAGGATTTATTCGCGGATTTCGCTGTTTTAATTATAAAAATAAAGTAATTATTTCATATAGCTTTTCAAATTTCTGCGGTCGAATGGAAATTAACCAGAAGCTCGGGACAATGACTATATTGCAAATTATAAAAATTACTCGACCTGTTTTAAAAGTTTACAACGGTCAAATTTATGAATCAGATTTCGCTATATAAAATAAAGTAATTATCGTGGATTCGCGGATTTATTCGCGGATTTCGCTGTTTTAATTATAAAAATAAAGTAATTATTTCATATAGCTTTTCAAATTATGCGCGGTCGAATGGAAATTAACCAGAAACTTGGGACAACGACTATATTGCAAATTATAAAATTATTATTAGTAGCAAAGCTGTTACATATATAATTTTTTTTAAAATTGTGTCTGCCTGTAAACACAATATGTTAAACATTCCCTATTCTCATAATATAAATTTTTGAAAAATAGTTTGTTTCAACTCGAACGGTGTGACGGCACAGCTGCGAAATGACGTCTTGTTCAATTCCTATATGTTCAACAGACCTCGATAGCGCAGCGGTAAGGTGCTAAGGCTGCTGCCAAGAAAAGTAGGGTTCGATTCCCACTCGGGTCCGACGCAAATAGCTTTTTTTTAAATTTAAATATTTCCGCGAGTGAATGCAAGAGAGAGACAGCAGCTTCGAAGAGCGAGATAGATCTACCAGTTTGAATTTCAAATATTTCCGCGAAAATTAAAAACAACAGCCGTGAGAAGTGCGCGCGCACCAAGATGGCCGACGCCCCGGGAAATTCAAATTCAAATATGGGAACTTAGAAAAAATCGGCAAAAATTAAACTTAGAAAAAAAATCTGAAAAAATTTAAACTTCAAATATTCCCGCCAGAAATCCAAGATGGCCGCCGAAGTCCGACGCGTAATTTTAATCGGAAGCTAATGCGTAATTAATTCAGTAGCACATGTGAAAATTAATTAGATCATACCGCGAAATTAATTAGATCAAACCGCGAAATTAATTAGATCAAACCGCGAAATTAAAACCGCGAATTAAAACCGCGAAATCCGCGCATAAATCCGCGAATTAAACCGCGAATCCGCGAATCAAATAAAAAGTGGAGGGGGGTTTCTCTCCCTATTCTACTCTCATAACTTGCACAATTGATCTTTAGATAACCCTATGTAAAAAAGGCAAGACGATTACAAGAATGGTTTTTGATAAATGTATTGGGAGGTATTTGTAATGGTTCACTAGTCGAGATGCGAGAGAACTAAATGCAAATTTGGAATACGTTTCACCTAACGGTTAAACCATGAATAGGCCGTTTCATCAATTTGACTTTTTAATAAATTTTTTAACGTAGGGTGTATAGTGTGGGTATTTGTGTGGCGGCAGCTAACATCTGATACAACTATAGGATTGGACTGGTTTACCTATTTTTAATAAGATAGTGTCATGCGTATATTGTAACGTGTTGTTTGGTTCTGCCTCTTGTAATGGTACTTTTATTTAGCCCTTCCGTTGGGCACCGTAAACTGTTATGCGGCTTTTTCCCGTGCCCTACACTCTACTTTACTACGAATATATATTACCCTTTGTTTGCTAGGTAACTTAGTCGTAGAAGCACAAGACCCGCTCTTACCTCAGTGCAGCTAGGGAATTATCAATATAATTCGTGTTGGCCTGCTTGATTCACCTATAATTCTGTAATCATACATGCAAATACCGCCAGAAATAAAAACCAAGCAGTTTACATGAAAATACATATACTCTTCAAAAGAACATACATGCATGGAAATACATGAAAATAATATACAATGGTAATGTAAAAATGTTATATATGATATCAACAATAGCTAAGAAATGTTCACGAGATTAATGCTGAATCTACATGCTTCACTTCGACTCCAAAGTAAGTGCAACGAAATCCCATCCTTAATTTTGTACAAGGCATAAAGAAAACTATGCCAAATGAAGCAACGGGTCAGCAGGTAACAATTGTTTCAAAGCCGGGAAGTGAAAGGAATACGGAAGATGTTAACATTGCTAATAACAACGCATCTTAGCGTCAACCATTAAAAGCACGGTCAAACCGAGAATCACGACTCGGGGCATTCGAAAAGTACGTAAAATAGCTTTTAGTCCTTAACACAATCCGGTAAGTTCTTCCTTTCTTTTCTATATTTCTATTGTCTTCGGCATTAGGATCATTTGGTCTGGGTTTCAAACCCAGAGTATTCTATTCCTTATTAATTTCTTCAAGGACGTAGCGTATTTTTCTTATGATAATGTACAGTAATTGCCGTGAGACATTTATTTATTCATTTATTTTGTACTCAGCCAACAGCCGTTAGGCCAATTATGGGGGTCGCTGTACATTTTATGGGGATTTCCAACCCCACTAACGACTGTCATGATGTTATTATGACATCCGGGACCAACTATTTCCGTGACAGCCGTACCACGAGGCGCCGAGAGAAGCAGCCGTAAAGCTTCCATCCAAGTTCTGACCAGAAAGAGCGTTGCTTAACTCTACTGATCGTATGTGGACGCTTGTTCAAGGTACAACACCCGGGTGCCTTAGTGGAATCAATAATTTACAAACAGTCCTGTACACTCAATTGTAATAATATATAGTATATTACGTTTAAAATTTGGAGTATTATTTAGTTCGATATTAAAATAGACGATCATTTTCGTTCATATTAACTAATGAGTTTATTAATATTCTGGAGTTTTATAAAAGCGTTGTATTTTCTTAGCATGATGTAATAAGCATAGTTTCCACACGACTTATGCTTTCGTACTTTTAAGTGATTCGAACTTTCCCAATACGCCGCGTCGTGTGTTGTGTTTTTTTCAAGGAAATTGATAATTATTTTAATGTAAATAAATGTATTACGCTCAAGATTGGTGTTTGTATAACAAAGCACATTATTGTACTACATCTACTTACCAAATTCTTGGGTCTACGCCTAATTTCGAATATTATGATGTTAGCCTTTTTTACTAGTATACTACCACACGTCTACGTATGATTCCTATTGAACTAGACAGGTATTCGCAACTGTACTTTTCGAATGAGGCTGGATGTTTGACCATCCTGTTTGTAAAGGTCAAGGGGACTTATCCAGTGCAGTACACGGCGAGGTGCACTTTGCGACCCCTAGCTGTTCCCATTGGGTTAGGCGATTACTGGGAAATTTGTCAGCATTGCTGTTGCTGTAGGATGTTTGTTGGTAGGTGTTAGAAAATACGAATATAAGATTTCGACCGAGGGAAACTTACCGTACTTACCAAAGTTTAGGTTAGAAGTTTGTGTTTGGAGCCTCCGTTTTGACCTTTCGTTGTAAAAGCGAGTGTTTGCATTTTCTTGTTTTTGCGTTATTATTGTCTGTATTATTAACGATTTGTTTTCTTACGGAATGCCTGCTGCACAAAATTAACACTTCCAATCTCAAGTTGGATTATGGAAATTATAGCTTTACTACCAGGTTTTTGACTCAATATCAGATGCTTAAATTAGTTTTTATTGTTGGTGCAGTCGATATTATATGCTATCTTATTTTGTTTATTAATAGAACACGAATACGTTTGTTCCTCGATTGGTGTTGTGAAGCCCTTCGGTATAACCAAACTTTAAACCGTCATTTTGTAAAATAATAGATTAATGCTATATAACCATTTTAATCAAATGCGCTAACTTTACTAATTAAGAATTCCAACTACCACATAACAATGTAGTTCCATCTACCCTTAACTAATGCGGAGCTGCAACTGCCGCTAAGAAGCGTAACACGTTTTCATCTCAGCATTCCTTTTATCTTGTTATAAACCTAGTTGTAGTTTGCTCACTGCACACTGCACAGGTAAATATAAATTGTTATAATGCTGTTGAAATTTTGTAAAATAGAATTATAATATTTCATCTTCCTATCAGTCCTTGACGGGCCGATTTGACTATTTTGAATAAGTTAATTTCCGAAATTAAATATACATTTTTACTGTCCCAAATAACGTTCCCTTTAAAAAAGTAATTTACCATAATTAAATAATATCGTTTTAATCTTGTATAAATACTTCTCTTCTGAATTCAAAAACGCTTCCGTGCTAGGAAAGAACGATTGGTTTCTCCGTTTCAGTTTGTATTCATTTCAGTTAAACAACATTTAAGATGCGTAAAACTGCCTCAGCAGCAATATCAAAACCAGTCCTCCATGTAATATGTTTTGCGTTGTCCCGTTTCCATTGCCATTACATATGTTATACCTAACGCTGAAGTGCAAATCTTCAAGATACAAAAATCTTTTTTGTTTTTAGGTGGTCGTTTGCTATTTTATATAAACAGAATTATTTTGACATTATTAAGATCAAGGGACTGCTTAACCCAAACTAGTCAAGAAATGTTTCATTATGCGCAGCGATACTTTTCAAGGTATTAATCGTCATTATTACCATCTTCAGCACAGTGATAGTTTTCAAAGTATTAATCATTATTATTATCATCATCAGCTTATTCCAACACATTATTAGGATCAAGGTACTGCTTAGCCCAAATTATTAAAAAAAAATTGAGTTTGATTGTGGAGAGCGATAGTTTTCAAGGTATTGATCATCATTATTACCATCATCAGCATATTCCATCACATTATTAGGATCAAGGAACTGCTTAGCCCAAACTAGTAACAAATATTTAAGTTTCATTGTGCACAGGGATAGTTTTCAAGGTATTAATCATCATTATTATCATCATCAGCTTATTCCATCACATTATTAAGATCAACGGACTGCTTAGCCCAAACTAGTAAAAAATATTTAAGTTTGATTGTGCACAGCGATAGTTTTCAAGGTATTAATTATCGTTATTATCATCATCAGCTTATTCCATTCATCGTTGGATGTAAGCCTCCCGTAGTTTCATTTCTCCCTATTGCTCGTCTTTTGTATCCAGTCGTATCCAGCAGTTCTTTTGATGTCGTCTATCCATCTGATTTGTGGTCTCCTCTTAGTTTTTTGCGTCGTCTAGGCTTCTAACTCCACTATTTTCCCAGTCCATCTGTTATCCGTCATTCTTCCTACATGCCCAGTTCCATCTTTGTGTAAACAATTGTTTTATCACGTCTGTTAAATACTTTCGATCTTCGTCTAATGTTGGTATTGAGTGTACCATCTTGAAGTATAATACTGAGCGTTCGGATTCGTTCCGGGCTTATTAATCAATTAGTCATGAGCAACCGCTGGTGTTCAATTATGCAATTAGCTGGATATAACAGTTGGATTCTTCTCAGTAGATTCTATGTTGTTAAGACAAACTTGTTTTCATTTTCCATTAATCGTTTTGGTTATTCTTGTCCGTTATTAGCTATATACTTATTGTCAAGCAGTTTCTTCTATCAAAATTGTACGATATTATTATGTCATAATTTTTAACCTAACCATTTTAATGGCGCCTTTGACTGCCATGTATGCTTGTTCATTACCCCGAATTCTTATACTAATATGTTATAGCAAATTTATATTTCTTATTGGTAAAGTAGCCTCCAAGAAATAAATTATAATTAACCATCGGTTTTTCTGACTTTGGTTATATATTCAAGGGCTTTACACATTTTTTAAAACCCTGCCTGAAAAAGACTACAACTATTCACAATGGAATCTACACTATCTTACTAATAAGCGTTTGTGAGAGCACAACCTGATGCAAAGACTATAAGTTTTAGATTTAAAAAAATTACTTATTTTTTAAAGCAGTGAAAGGGTTGGATTGGTTGTGTTGATAAAGTTAGCTGAATCGTCAAGAAGCAGATCGACGATTATTTGCCAATTCAGCACGATCACCGTATAATTAAAGCACTGCTGAAACATTTAAGATAAAACTGCATAAGTAGTTGGGCACAACCGAACTGGGCGACGAGTATAGAGAGGTAATTAAATTGGAAGGAAACAGTGTACTTGGCCTTCAAGTTGGTCAAAGTTTTTGTACGCGAATTTGTATTGAAACTGAAGTCCCGAACAGAGCCGAATGGATAAGTTTTGCACTTTCACATCTAAACACTAAAACTTTACTTCAAAAATTAAAGAAAATCTTATGGTTTCTTCCACTTAAGGGAGAGGAGGTGAGGTGTGTGAGGTGTAGCAGCTAGAGCTCTTCAGGGTTTACATACAGCGTAAATACTACTTCTATTTACGTAAGTGTAACCAACCACCAAAAGATAGCTTTGGAGTTACTGCGTAGATTGTGTTATATTGTCACTAACAACACCAATGTGTCACTCCAAACGTTGCTGTTACTGATTTGTCATGTATCGGTCAGTCATAGGCATATCATAGGTACAAAACTAGACCCAAAACACTAGCCCCGGCTGCAATTGGAGCTAAACCTGAAAAAAGCATTATTTGCTTAACTCTGAAGTAACGTTCAGTAAGGTATTATTCGAGCACTTCACATAGCCTTTTTAGTAGCATTTTGTGCAGTTTGTTAATATTAGTGCCGCACACCATACATGGTCAACAGCTTGTGATACATCTAGAAAAAGTGGTATGCAATACTTTTTATCTTCCAAAGAATTTTTCATGACATCTGTGGCCAGATACACTTGGTGAAATGTAGAGTGGTTAACTCGGAATCCGAACTGATAGTCTGGAATTATAGTCTCATTTAATAAATGTATTCGTTACAAAAGCGAATAGTTTTTAGGTAATCGGTAGTAGGATTATCGAACGATACTATGGCAATTCTGTTAGCGATTTATTTGGTTTAGGGATAAAAATAATTCGGGCAACTTTCCAAGTTGCAAGACATTTGAATCTTAGAGCTACGATAAATAGTTGGGTTAGGGTTGTTATAGCCTGCATGAGAAGTTCTTCAAGTGTGTTATACTTGAATTAACACTGAGAGTTGTAGGTTTGATAAAAGTGTGGCCATTATTGTCATTCCCCGATTGTTCGATGTTTCAAGCGAACGGCAAAGGCTTTCTCTTCATCACTGCGCATGCAGACACCCACTCCGTATTTGTGGTCGTTAAAATTTATATAAACTTTAATATTTTTATTGAGAAGCAAATACATTTTGAAGGTAAGTTGACAAGATTTTAATTTTCATTCATTCAGTAAAGCGTTTGAGTTGCTGACTAGGTTGATTAAGGAGGTTGTCGGGGTAACCTGCTATTTATTCCTTTCTTAGAGTTTCTCCATCACCAGTTCTCCGTCTTCCCTTGGATAGTTTCCTTCAGTTGCTTTCGACTTAGTCAGTGGGGTAGTTTCTTATTCAGCTTATTGGATAACATCATTAAAGTCGCTTGCTGCTACATCTAATAGATCGGTTGTCAGGTCCCAGTCAGCATTTCAACTGATCAACTGGTTAGTGTCGATTGACTTGAATGTATTACCAACGAATGGTTCGATTCGAAGTCACCAACCCCTTCTACTACATAAAAGTAAGAAATGTTTTAGTACGTAACAAAGGAGTCTAAACGGTTAGGTAATTTGTTGATCTCCGTCGGCCACTACGTCGGTTTACCTGAGGAGTGACGTCGGCATTTGCGTTTGTCAATGGCATTGTTTAATTGGTGTTAATTAGGTGTGAACCTCATCTGGTATGATTCCCATTGCAATCACGCCCAACGATGTAGTGATCTTCGAACCTTTGCAGTAGTTCCTGGAAATCGTTTTGGTGTATTCTCTGGCTTGGTAGGCAAAATATGGCTGCAACAGTTATCTCGCCTATAATGCCTTTGATCTTTATTGAAGTCACTTGCACCATCTCTCCTCGCAGTGCTGGATGTAATTTTTGAAAGTACAGCAGATCCCCATTTGTAAAACGTGTTTCTGATATAACTAATATAACTATTTTCTGTTGATTAAAACAATTTATTTTATATGCCATTTTTGCGCAAGTAAATTTGCATTTTATGCAGCTATTTTTGGAGCGACATCGGTCTGTTGTCTTCCATATTTGTCATTTGTTGGTTTATTTCAATTTCTTCGAGATGTTTCAGCAATAGATCATTAGTCTGCTTACGTAGTTCATTAATTCGTCTTAATTTGTTCATTCTAATTAGTATTTTTTTCAAAATACTTCACGGTGTACGATTACCTTAGCCCTCGGTAGTTGTGTTAGTAGGTGCCGCAACATACCTTTTGCCCTTGTTAGTCGAAACAACGTCAGCATTAATTAATTCTACTGTATGTGCTTTATCACGTTTCGGTGCATTTCTGGTATTTAATTTGATTTTTTGCGTTGCGCTTTTATCTTTTCAAGTTCTAATGGAATTTTGCATTCTTTGTCATTTTTCGGATGAGAGCATTTACATCCAGTACACTTTGATGCGAGATTTCTGTCTTTGTTGCATTTATTGTTTGGCCGCAGGCTTGGCATTGACTGCATTAGGAATTACACCACGCTTCGCTTTTAATTGCTATTTACAGGGTGAACGAATTTCGATGTTTTCATAGGGAATCTCTATAAGCATAAGAGATATGGAAAAATGAAGCCCCCATCCTTGATCTCTTTTTCGAGAAATGCTTAATGATGCAAACCAAAGTTGGCTATCGTTTTTGTTTTCGAGTTATAAACGTTCTTTAAGCACTTTGTTAATGAGAATGCAGTGGCGTAGACAGTTTTTTAAAAAAAGTTTCAATTTTGAGTTGTCATAAAGGGTTGTTGTTTTTATATGGAACTCATAGAGTACGTTTATCTCTGAGCTTCTATCGGATGGAAACTCGATCCGCTTGTGTCCATCCATTTTAATTCTACGAGGTAAACGATCGAGTTTGAAATTTCGATCCGATGCGGCAAGTAAATCAAATCCTATAACTTTGTCGGCCCGAATTCAACGAAGTGGATGCAGCGTCGCATTTTGAGGGCAGAAACGTGATCGAGTTAGATCGACATACCAGCTATGTTGGTGTGTAGCTAAGTTCAGCTGGATGTGGTTGACATTATCCGTTTCTTAAATAAACTAACTTTCTTAACAACCTGTACACTTGGCAGTTTACCAATGTCTGTTTTTGAGTGCGTTTTAGGTTATACCCGAGCTTCAAAATAAAAATTACACACGATAAGTAAGGTTATGTAGGCGTTTGACATATAATTCATCGGCGTTCAATTATAACGACTTGCTTATGGATCGTAGAGTCCGTTAAAATACAGTACGAGAAAAATGCTGTAGCTTGTAACAGGGACTGATTTGTCAGGATGAAGTTTTCATCCGATAGAAGCTTCGAGATAAACGTACTCATAGTTGGTTGTGATATCATGAGAAAGAGGATTTTGTTCTCCATTCCAATGATATATATTATGTGGGGCCAATTTATTCATTTTCATTACATTATAGCAAGAACTCACAATTCTAGAAGTAGTTACACAGTATCTATCATAAATTTGGAAGGATTTGGAAAATGGTAGGTATTAACTATTATCCGTTTATCAGAAAATGTTATTCTTGATAAAAGTCCCTGCATCTTCTTAAACTAAAAATGCACTTGTCAAAGTTTAAATACTATCTCTTTTCGTCTACGGGGGAGGTTCGAAAATATGAAAATGACTCAATGTACACTTATTTTTTAAAATACACAAAAATGTTATTTGGAAGTATGTGTTATAACGTTTTTGTGCTTAATTTGATCAATTCTCGTAATGTCTTTCTTGTTATCAATCAAAATCAACCATAAACGGTGCTGGGTAGTTTACTTGATTACATTCGTATTTTATTCCTTTTGAGTTTCAGAATGTGTACAGCATTAGTTGCTTATTACTAACAACTTTCTAAGGTGTGACAAAAGGTGGTAGATTTTTAAGGATTGGATTTTCTGGTTTTGGCGTATGCGTGTGCCAGTTATAATTAAATTCTTGATTTAAGACGTCACGTACCTTTCTATAGCGACCAATATGGGACAATAATAAGTCCGTAGTTGATCACCTGATAACTGCATGTAGATAAAACAATCCTCTAGTAATTCATCAATTCGCTTTGTGAACACCATAATCCGCGATACATATCGATTGGGTTTTATTTTTGCTTTTTAACGTATTGAAATCATTCTTGTGCTTATGTCTGGATACGTTTTATTTATTATCCGGCGGTGTTGTTGATTTAACAAGGTGTCTTTTCTTGCTCTGTGCTATCCACTTGGTCTCTCAGATAAGTTCTTTCTCATGAGTGTGGTATTCTTCATTGCAGTTTGTTTACTTACCATCATATATTCGTAATTGCTGTTTATCATATGTTGTATGTAATTGTTTTTGTACTCGGACCTTTAGTTCAGTTATTGATCTTCTATAATACTTTTCAGTCGCTGTATGAAGTCATTATTTATACGGTTATACAAGGTATTTCAAAAATGTCTGCCAAAAATTCTAGGACGTATAGTGCATCACAAAATAAGTGCAGTTTACTCTATAAAACTATTTCCGAAAATGCACTCCCAAGGAGCTACAGAAGACTCTCAAAAATGGTTTTTTGGCATTTTCTTCAAAACTTACAGTTACAGGTAACTTAATGAAATTTGGCACAGGGGCATAGTTTGTTATGAGAAATATTACTAATTTGTTAGAATTTTCATATTTTATTCAGGAGCGTAACTTACAAGGAGGCTGGAATGGTTTAATTGCCATATTTTTTTGTGCGTGGTTTTATTTAATACATTTATCAAAAATCTCAATGCTTGATTCATCTTACATAAAAAAGGCATTCTTGTTAAAATCTTTTAAAGTTGACCGTTTGCCTGTAATTTGCAGTTGAATGTTGACGTGTTTTTCAAGCTTATGAAATTACTTGTCCAAAATGCCTTCGAAAATCTTTTGAGTAGGCCTAGATATGACTTAAACAAATGAGCAGGATGTCTATTTGAGATTGTTTGACAGATTTTAGAACCTATTTTTGAAAAATAATGCTGCATAAAATGAGAACGTAAAATGAGGTTATGATAATTAAGTGTAATAATATTTAAAGAACATAAAATTAAACAAATTTTGGATTATTTATAAACAAAAAAAACTTAATAACATTAATGGACCACAATAAAATTAATAAATCACAACAGATGCCCAAAATGTCCCCCGTTCTCTTGAATACATAAATTTATTCTTTTGTTTAAATTGAACGTTAGATTATTTAACACTTCACGATTATTTTGAAGAAGTATACATTCATTAATTATTTTGTCTCTTAATTCCTCGACCGTGTTAATTTCATTTTCATACACTCTTGCATTAAGATATCCCCAAATACTAAAGTCGAGTTTATTCATGTCGGGAGACCTGGTTGGCCACTGAATTGGTGCATCTGCACCACACCCGATCCATTTGTTTGGAAAATTAATATTTAACCACTGACCCACTCCTCTACTAAAATGTGGGGGTGCACCATCATGCATAAAGAACATGTCCCTTCTAAGATTTAAGGGTACATTTACCAATATTTGAAATAGATCATTTTCCAAAAAAAAACGGAATACATATGTCTGTTTAAGGTACCAGGAAACATGTGAAACCCTATGAATTCATTTCCTAAAGTAGCTGTCCAAACAATTATTTTAAAATCATGTTGATAGTGAGACACTCTAGTAACTCTTGGATTTTCTTCATCCCAGAAATGCGAGTTATGATATATAAAAATGCCCGCCCTTGTAAACGTTGCTTCGTCCGTAAATAAGAGTTTATTGAAAAAATTTGGATCAATAGTTGCCGTTCAAGCAGTTGCTGTTCTTTTTAAATTCTAAACGCACTTGCATGGGAAATATTAGTTCTTGATGCTAATCTGCGTGAACTAATTGTAGGCTCATGAAAAACGGTTTCCAAAACTTGTTCCTCAACTTCTACCGTTCGTGCACATCTAGGACGCCCTCCACTGCGTTCGTTATTTTAAGAGAACCATTTACTCGTAATCTCTACTCTATTGCCAAAAAGTTTCTTCGATTCCGTACGTTTCTGGCACGAAATTTTTCTGCATATCTTCTGACAGCTGCATTCGAATTTCCCAAACAGTCACCCAAGGTTAAAATTATATAAACTTGTTCAGCGTACGTATAATTTGCCATTTTTAAACATGAATAAATAACAGAAATAATAACGTAACATTTACAATCCGTCAAACAATCTCTAACTGACATCCTGCTTATTTGTTTAAGTCATACCTAGGCCTACTCAAAAGATTTTCGAAGGTATTTTGGACAAGTAATTTCAAAAGCTTGAAAAACTCGTCAACATTCAACTGCAAATTACAAGATAACGGTCAACCTTAAAACATTTTAACAAGAATGCTTTTTTTATGGAAGATAAATCAAGCTTTGAGATTTTTGATAAATGTATTAGATAAAACCACGCACAAGAAAGATAGGGTAATTGAACCATTCCAGCCCCCTTGCAAGTTACGCTTCTGAATAAAATATGAAGATAAAAAACTACGCCCCTATACCAAATTTCATTAAGTTGCCTGTAACAGTTTCGAAGAAAATGCCAAAAATCCATTTTTGAGAGTCTTCTTCTAGAGGCTATAGCTCCTTGAGAGTGCATTTTCGGAAATAGTTTTATAGAGTAAACTACACTAATTTTTGATGTACTATACGTCCTCGAAATTTTTGCAGACATTTTTGAAACACTTTGTATAATGTTCCTTGTGGCTCATTTTAAAAAACAACTTCGTTTTGTGACTTCACTTGATTTTATTTTCCTAGACCATGGTTTCTGAAACTTTCTCGAGTACCCCTTTACGAAATTTAGCAAAGTAAATGTACTCCTAACCCCATTTACTGTGTAGTTGATTTGCACCCCTCACTTAACATGATATCGTGGAAACGAGTGAAAAGTTTATCAGTTTTGACCAAAGTATGTAATTGTGTGAGATGTTTTCTACTTAATAAAATCAAAAGTAGTTACAAAGTTACATACATTTTATATTGATTTTGTAAATAGAATCAAAAATCACGTTTACATTAAAACATTTTTCCAATGTGCAAAACATTAAGAGACATTCGAAATCAATCAAAATAAAATTTGCAAAATGTTCTCAAGACTTAATAACATTGGGAGTAGTTCAAGAGTTGTTTAAATTAGTAAATCGTTTGGTGTCAATAGGGTTGAACATCCATCTAAATAAAAATAAATATGTCGCTACTTAACTATTTGCAGACGATCACCTCCTTGTGCCAAATTCAGAAGAGTCATTACAGAGAGCAGCTTTTAAACTTCAATATATAACAAAAGCATGCAACTTACATATATAAATATCCGATCAAAAAATTTACTAAATGACGAAACACTACAACAAGTGTATAATTCTTGGGTTGTACAATGTAGTATATTGACGAAATGGATATAAACCATAAAATACAGAAATTTAATTACATCTATCGCACAATTCATAGAACTCTTAAAAATAAAGCACACCCTAATTCTATAATGTAGTATATGTTCCAAGTCTCACATACGGTAGCGAATACTGGGCAACAGTCGAAATACATTTTCTAAAATGTTTAAGGCTTAATAAATTAAAAGAAATTAAATTAGCAGATTTCTGTCACTTCCCACTTAAAAAAAAATTGTGAGAAAACTTGTCAGAATTAAATGATGTTAATAAAATTAAAAAGAACTTATTTCACACTGAAACATTTTTTCAATGTGAAAATTCTCAACAAGCATTTGTAAGCTGTTGAAATAAAATTTAAAATTATTAAAAACTTAATTAAATTAAAAAAGTTTACTAGCTATTGAAATGTTAAACATTTTTTGAATGTGCCTAATATTATTGGTTATTTGAAAACTGTCAGAATTAAATTACAAGATGTTCAGAGCTTAATATCGTAAGTCAATCGATTATTAAAAATTTGAAATTTGCGCCAATAGACTGCAAAATATCTTACTTCACACTGAAACATTTTTAATGTAGAAAATATTAAGCAAATCAATAAAATGAATTTAATCAAATTGGAAGTGGTGTACAAAAAGTAATACATTTGCAAAATAACTTACAATCTATTTGACACTTAAAATTCTTCGCAATGTGCCAAATATAGAACTACCCACTTGAAAACTGGAACACTAAAACTGTAAAGTCCACAGAATTTCGTAAAGTAAGAAGGGAGTTATATAATATTATTTTTCTGCAATCGTCAAGAAAGTGGGTCATGTCAAGACTCAATTTGATCTTGAAAGTGTCACTGTGTAGGACTAGTCACTTTTGAGATTTTTACAAGACTCCTGTAACTACGATAGCAGCAGTGGACTGTAATTTTGATTAATCGAGAGCTACCAAATTATTTATGGCGAGGGTACGCGCAACAATTAGGAAGTGTATTGTCACCTACCTTTAATTACGGCTCCTCTCGCGTCCAGCCTGCAGCCGCGGCAAGCGTTACTTGTAGATGGAATTCTCGAAGATCTTTTGCACATACATTCCTTATTTAGCAGGACAGTTTTACATACACAAGGTTAACAATAAGAACATGACAGACCGGCAATATTTCACGCGACGCGCGAGAGCTCCGGATCACGCTACGCTCGCGATTGTTTCGCGCCTTTCAACGCTGCCTTCGATATTGGGCAGACAGCTCAAAACTAACTGCAACGCCTGGAGGCCTAAACAACTACTCATTTTTACTTTACTTTAATGTATATCGGAACCCACGAGAATATGTTGTTTATCGATACTTTCTTCTCCCGCGACCATATACGCGCACATAAAAATTTTAGATCTGTCATTCCTGTTGCAATAAGTAGATTAATGAAATTATTTCTATAGTTCTCATAAACTCAGTCTTTAGTAAGGTTAAAATTGCGTATCTGATTGCTTTATCTGGTAAGTAGATAATTTACAGAGCTTTGTTTTAAATAAGAAAAAATTTGAATAATTTTAGGTTAGAATTTCTGATGAAAACAAATTTATATTTGAGGCTTATTTTCGGTCTGGGCAACGTGACCAAAATGGTGTCTGGCAGTACCTATTCACAAGCTCCTTGTTTCGCCGAGTTCCAGCAGCAATTCGCAAACAATGATGTTAGCTACGAAACTTTCACACATGTTCGTCGCATTATCAACCGATTTTGGGATACTGGCAGTGTCTCCAAGGGTAAATCTTTTGGAAAAAGGCCTGCGCTTAATGAAAAAGCCATAGAAGATATTCAGGAGCGATTGGAAGCAAGCCCCAATAAATATTTAAGGCAACTGTCTGCTCAAACTGGCAATGTGTTAAGATGTTTTTATTACTAAATGCTGATTATTTATATTAAATAAAGGGCTTTCGTATGAGACATGCCAGTTGGCTTGCAGAAAAAGCTGCATATGCACCCATAAAAAGTGTCTGTTGCTGCCAGCCGATTTTGTAAAGTGACAAACTTACTGCACCTGGTTTAAAGAAAACTTGAATGACAACGACGTTTTGGACTTAACATTTTTTAGTGAGGCATGGTTTCTTCTAAGTGGGTATGTGAATTCCCAAAATTATCGAACCTGATCAACTGAAAATCCTCATGTTTTTCGTGAAACTACATTACATCCAATTAAAATTCGGGTTTGGATTGCCATGTCTAGATGACGAATAATTGGACCAATTTTCTTTAACGATAATATAAATGCCATAAACTACCAACAGTTACCTTTATGATTTTTTTATGGAACAGCTTCATGATGATGAGCTTCAGAATGGGTATTTCCAGCAAGACGGTGCAACAATTCACACAGCTCCGACAACGATGGAATATTTATCACAATATTTCCAGGATAGACTAAGAAGCACAGGTCGATGGTAGAGATGGGCGCGTGAGTGAGTTTTTACTCACGTCACGCACGTTTCACGTTTGCTTTAAACACCCACGTTCACGGCGTGACACGCCACTCACTTCGTGACACGCAGCTTTTATTTCAAAATTTAAATTAAGATAGAACAGAATGTTCAAATTTAAAATCAATGAAAAAAACCCTAAACAGAACTAAAAATATGTTTTGCACGTGACACAATTTACGTGATATGTTGCAATCAGAATAGTTGACACAAAAAGAAAAATGAAAATTGACTATAATAACTTACGACAAGGGATAAATACTGATTTCTCGTAAATACATTTCTTGCAGCTGTCTTCAAAGACATTACTTTTAATACCAAAAGCTGTAATTGGAATTGACGTTTCCCTTATTGGTATGAGTATAGAAGGTATAGGTATGTTGCTAGGCAACACTTTTAATTCGTAGGTTTAAAAGTACTTTTAAGTACAGGGATCAAAATTTTCAGCGTTAAGGCGAGTATACAAAACAAAACATTACTTGTATTAAAATAATAACAGCGTACATACATCAAACAAATAGAGACACTCATACCAAATGTTGAAATCCGTCTAGAGTGCCTGGGGCAGTGCCTTGGGGGTATTTCTAAGCTTGACTATCAGATGGCAGCACAAAGTTCTACCAATCAGAGCCAGTTACTGGCTCTGCTTCCAATCATGATGTGATCAAGTAGTGGCGCCATCTGTTAGTACTATCGTAAAGTACTCCCCAGGACCCGTTCAAGGTCATACAAATCGGAATTTTGGCATCAAAGGAACCGACGATGAGTGTCTCTACTTGTTTGATTTATGTACGCTGATAATAACTTTATCTACACATCTACACAATAAATTGGTTTAAAAATAAAACGTAATCGACATTTTCAGTGTTAAGTCGAGTATACAAAACGAAACATTACTTTTCTAAAAACAGGTTCACCCGGGGCACCCTGCAGTTTTCTATTCGTTACTAAATATTTAACGTGAAATTAACGTGAAACGTGAATCACGTCTTGGGAATTTTCACTCACGTTCACGTCACGATTTTCAAATATTATTCACGTTCACGACGTGACACTCCGTGACACGACTGTTTTCACGTCACGCGCCCATCCCTAGTCGATGGTCACCGCGATCGCCTGATTTGACACCGCTCGACGATGTTTGGTCATCTTAAAAATGTTGTGTATGCCAATCGTTTGAATACGCTTGAGGAGTTCAGGGATGCCATAGTGAACGCCGTTAATTCAATCACACCGCAACAGTTAGAAGCCATCTTTAACAACATAAAGAGAGGAGTAAATTTTTGTATAGAAAATAATGGACAACATTTTCAACATCTACTATAAAAAGGGTGGTTCTTATTTCTGTTTCTAGATTGGGAGTTTAGAAAACAATGTATCAATATCATTGTATTTTGTTATTGAATTGTGTTTTTTGCTCATTTTGTCTTATATTTGTTGTTATATTTTGCGTTTTTAATATAATACACATTCTTATCTTTATGTGATTTCAATTTTATAATTAAAACTGGTTATATGTTTCAATTCGTTAAAACCTCTCACCACACAAATATTTAACAACTGCTAAATACGTATTTCGACAGCCAAGCTGTCATCATCAGTAGCTACGAAAAACTTACACAGCAAAATGGCAACGATATGGTCGTGACCAAATCACAAATGGAATGGGCGATTCCCGCGCAATTTACAGCTATTTATACTGTCTGATCCGGAGGGTGTGGCCGAGGGCCAATTAACATGGCCGACGGTCAATTTAACTTCAATAAATCATACAAGATGGCGAAAGGTCCATCATCTTTGTTCAAAAGTTTATTATCTCGGTTCTTAAAAATGGCCAAGCTTTCAAAAGAATTTAATGGCTTAGCTGAAGTTAACGCCTTTACAATTTTTAGGTCATCCTCTTTTATACTATGACCCGTTTCGTAAATATGTTGGGCAATACTCGATTTTTCGAATCTGTTGAATCTAAAATGAGATAAATGCTCTTTAAACCTAGTACCAAAATTACGACTTGTTGGCCATATATATTTAGAATCACTATGGGAACATTTAATTTCGTAAATTCCAGAGCTCTCTGAAGTCCTCAGTTTGTCTTTTGAATTTCCCAACAAATTTCTAATATTGTTGTTTAAACCATACACAACTTTAAGGCCCGATTCTTTAAAAATGTTGGCTAGGCCCTTTGTAGCCGGGTAAAACGGAATTTGTGATGTACTTGAGTCCTTCACTTCTAAGACTGACGAGAGTAGTAGAATTTCAAACGTGGAATTTTGTTTTTTGTTTCCTAATCAAATTGTCGATAATTTTAGAAGAGGAAACATTGTACACAGCGATGCTTTTTATGGTCTGAAGTTCAGTGGTATATCGATCTTTGTTTAAAAGAAAGGTTAGCAGTCTATGCACTAAGAAATTTAGAGCAGCCATTTTGTGTTGAAAACAACGATTTGAATCCGCTAAAATTATTATTATTATTATTAAGAATAGTAAGCAAGCGGCAAGCCGATATCGCTTACGTTCATAAATACAAAATAAGCAGTTGTACAGTTTCAACATATTTTAATATTATACAGCTAATTATTACTATTTAACTTAAGCATAATATATAATTACATATATTTGAAATGAAACATTTTACAACAATATGGACATGCACTTGCATATGAATAATTATACATACATAAAAAGAAATGGTTATCCTGAATAATAATCGTCTAGAGCATTTTTAAATAAATTTTTATTGGCACTGCACACTATGTCATTGGTTAATGAATTCTAACTGTTATTAACACGGTTGCACAGGAAATTCTTCCTTGGAAGTTTGTTGTCCATGTAAAGTGTAGTCTAATCTAGGATTATTGAAACCTATATGCAAAATAGTGCACTTGTCTTCGTTCGCTGCTAAAAGACAATTTGATGACCAACTTTCAAGTTTTTTAAGATCTGACCTTAAAATATCTGCATTTGTCGTGGGAAAATTAAAAAGTTTGATATCATCCGCGAAAAATGTTGGATTAGAATGAAGACAGGCTGCAAGATCGCTCACGTATAATAGAAAAAGTAACGGCCCTAAACCTGATCCTTGTGGTACGCCACTTAGCAGTGCATATTTTTCAGAGAGTTAACATTCTATTCTGACCCTAAAGTACCTGTTTTTCAAAAAGTCTTCCAATCAGCGAGATAAGTTTCCTCTGATTCCATAGTGTTCCAATTTATAGAGTAATCTTTGGATGGGAAGTCGATCAAAAGCCTTCTCAAAATCAATATACAAAACATCAATAGGGTATCCTTCATCGAAAGCTTTTGACCAAACATCAAGATTTACTAAGAGGTTTGTAGTAACTGATGCGTGGGCATAAATCCATGTTGGCACTTTGGTACCACGTCGTTTGCAATAAAGAATTCCGTTAACTCTTTTGCTATTATTTTCTCCATACATGTACCCAAGACAGATGTTAGGCTTATCGGTCGATAGATTTTTGGTAAAAGTGTATCCCCTTTTTTATATATTGGAATTACTGTGGCCTCTTTCCAAACTGTAGGAACCATTGAACAAGTAAGGGATTGGTTCATTAGATTTGCCAGCGCGCTACTCAAAGTCGGAGCACACGATTTAAAAAAATGTGGAGACGGTTCGTTATGTCCAGGGCTAGAGTCCGAATTTAGCGACATTAGCTGTTTCTGCACCTCCTCTGCAGTAAAGTGAATGGATGTAATACTTTCTGTGGTTCAGGTAGAATTTGGTAGGGAAGGAAAATTTTCCAGAGTTTCTCGCACATAAGCACTGTGAAACTGTTTAGCAAACATTTCAGCCGCACTTCGGGGATCAGTCTATAAGGTATCATCTTCTAACTGGCGTAGAAAGGTGGGCGATGTTCTAAATTTCAAGACTTTTTTAAATATATTTGAAGAAGAGTTTTGGTCCAGTATCAATAATGCGCGCTTCATATTTACTTTTGGCTGTTCTTAATTGTGCTCTCAGAGTGTTTGCATGGAGACGATATGAATCATAGTCTGAAGGTGATTTAGTACGTTGATATGTGTCCCATAAACGCCGTTTGCTACGTATGTCGGCTTTTATTAATGGAGTGATCCATGGCTTGTCTGTGTTGTTTCTACTTCTCTTTGAAGGAACATACTTTTCTATAGCCAATTCCATCAGGTTGTAGAACGTTGCTGTAGTTTCATTCACGATTTCCGATGCCTGAAATCTACTTTCCAGTAGAAAACTATTTATAGCCACGTAATTTGCCTTAAAATAATTTCTAATAGGTTTCTTGGTTCTTGCGTTTGCATTTCCGACAAATATTTGCGATGCTGCCAGCAATACTATATGGTCACTAATTTCTGAATCTGTTTACATTTGTGATTTGGTCACGATCATATCGTTGCCATTTTGCTGTGTAAGTTTTTCGTAGCTACTGATGATGACAGCTTGGCTGTCGAAATAGGTATTTAGCAGTTGTTAAATATTTGTGTGGTGAGGGGTTCTAACGAATTGTGATATTTTCAAATCTCAGGCTTTAGCAGTGTCTTATTAGTTATATGTTATTTTAGTTTTTCTTGTATGCTTGTTCAATTTCATTAATTTTTGTGTAACAAAACGTGCACTATGTATAATTGTAAAAAAATGTGTGGACAATAGCTTTATTTGAAGAAGGCGGCACATTCAATCATTGTTGATTACCCATTTAAAATTTCTTTCGGGCCATGCTATTGGTTAGCGCAAATGCAGGTGTGTAGAGCTATACGTATCACAAAATATAGTTTATCTGGTGGCTTATCCTGAAGTTTCACCCTTAATGTATTAATGAATCTCTCTTAAATTAGCGTAGCGTAGCTTGAGTGATTCACTAGTTTTAATATAATGGTTATATTTAAATTAATATAGTATGATCAAAAATTATTTTCATTTAGCATGGCTATGGAATATTTTCTAATTTATGAATGCAGTGCCTGAACTTTACTTACTACAATTCTCTTAAAAATCAAATGTCGTTTGGTATATAGTTGCATTCATAAATTAGGAATGATTCCATACCCATACTAGATGAAAATAATTTTTGTTCATACTTTAGATTTTAATAGGTACAACAAAAACATAAATTAGTCAACTCATTAGTTATATGAAACATGAATATTAATACTAGTATTCTGAACATTTGAAATATTTATCCCAGGTACTGATGTAACGAACTTATTTTCTATTACATTATTTAAGTTTGCGAACGGCAATGTTTCGTTTATATATATAACATTATTATCAGTTGTAGTCGTTTCATCACATGTAGGTACTTGTCGAAGAAACTGTAGCCATTGTACTGACTCTTACTTCATTTGGAACGCCTCGTTGGATCTTTTTGGCAATTTTTCTTTTCTTTTCCAATGATTCAGCTACATAGCTTTCGGCCACACCAGCTGAACTCCACCCACCATTTCTTTTGAGGTCTTCTATCCCTCCACTGGCATCTATGAGTAATGTTGCTGATGTTATACGTAAACCATGGCCCGTATATTCTATTGCATATGGCAAATGTAGAAAATCCGCTATTTTGTTGGGATTTTTTCCAAATGTATGAATTCCCACAGCCTGAATAGAGCATCTACCTTGTCTATATGGCACAAATAAACGTCGATGTGGAGTATGAGAAGGGCGAAGTGCTAGGTATCTTCTGTCGAGGGAAATGTTTACCGGCTCACTACTATCATGTAAATCTAAAAAACGTCTTGATTTGCATGTCTTTGAATCAGGAATCTTTATAATAAGAGTAACATTTTTGTCATCTAGAGTCATTTTTGCTAACTCATCGCAACGACACGCACCGGCAAGTCCTCTTATTAACACAATCTGAAAAAATATGCTCGTTTAGATAAATTTTGTTATTTATTAATTAAGACTACTTACTTTCACCAAGAGAAAGTCACAATCAGGGGCATTTCGGGGAAATTCATTTACTTCGTTTCTTGAAAAAACTCTCGATTTTTTCGATTAGTATCCCACTGATTTTCTTTTAAGGTATGATTTCAGTTTCAAATAATTTGCAATATTTACGTTTTCTTTAATTAACAGTGTGGCTCTAAGCATAGAATAGTTACTGCACAAGGCTGAAGATTTATATTTCTTGCATCCTTCAGAAAAGTACGCCAATAGAACGCTTTCTGTAATGTGGACAACTTTTTTACTAGTACACCGCTCCTTAAACGTATTGCTTCTGGTATGTCCCTTTCGATTTATCCAGAATTAGTTCCGCCACTGCAGCATTTGCCGCTTGAGTAATTTCATTCGGAATAGCATTTTCAAAATCCGATGAAATTTTTTTTCACTCATTCCTTCTTGCTTAACTTTTTAAGTTTCTAATTGAAAATTAGTAACACAAACTGCACTTGCCAATTGTGGGTTTATTTTCTAACTAAGTTGCCGGCCAATTGTTTGTTTATTTGTTACCACGCCCTGCTGAATTGTGTGACAAACGAGTGACATTTGTCACACAATTCAGCAGGCCGTGCGATAGAATTTTATTTTTAAACTAGTGAATCAACCGAGCTACGCTTCGGTTCACTAATTTAAGAGAGTTTCGTTAATATAAATTAAAAAAAGGATACATCGGCCGGGAATCGAACCCGGGCCGCCCGCGTGGCAGGCAAGCATTGTACCACTAAGCCACCATACTTCCTGGAATAAAACGCTGCTATAATTACATATAGTGATATCGCTAAATAAATGATTTCATTAAAACTTTTTTTGAAAATAAAAACCGGCCTGCAATCTAAGTCTAACAATTAACAACATTTTAAGCTATCAGACAACTTAATCGATCCAGTATCTTCGGAGGAGATAGCGAACAAAGATACAAAGAGACCAACGATTTTATGGTATAGACTTTTAAATAGCGATTAAATTTTTAAATAACGATTTCAGTAAAAGTGTAATACATTACACAGCATGAAAGTGTCTATGCTTGACTCGGAGGCTTTGAAGAAGTACTCGGACGCTTCGCGTCCTGGTATTCTTCATCTAGCCTCCTCATCTGCAAACTATCACTTTCATGCCTTGTAATGTAATACTACTTTGAGTTTGTACTGAGGCTATTACGATACTCGTTTTGGGTATTGTAATAGACAAAAAGCGATGCTATAATAAAAATACTAAAACAGAGTAATTATCTTTTTAAAGTTGGCAACCATAGGTACTTCGCTCCGTGTAGATATCGAACTGTCAATAGCCGCCTTAATGCACCGCACAAATGTTGCCAACTGCCGCGAAATTCCCTAGATTTCAAAATTTTATTTTTTTGTTTAAAAAATGGAAAGGTATATAAAATACTGTATAATACCTAATTTAAAAGGCATTTTGTCACACTTACTTCTTTAGGGCACTTCTCGTTCGCTCGTCGTACTCTAAACCCGTACGTGCTACAAAATGCTTCTTATAAAATTCCGTGGTGTTAGGATTATATGGTGTGCTCGCGCGCATATGTATTGCTATCCTTGCCGCACACTGTGACGTCAGCTTGGGAGCAGATTTGCCACACTACATTGGTAAAATTCTCGTAATTAATCTCTGTAGCTCTTATTATTAAAGTTGGAGAATAAATACAAATACGAAAGTTGAGAATATTTTGATGGTTAATAAAACTGCCTTATTTAATTTATTAGCACAGCTATCTATGATGTTTTGTTAATAAAATACGTAATGAGAAAATTATGTCTCAAATTTTTCAATGGTTGACATACTAAATACAACAAGACTTATAGTTAGAAGTAGTAACATTCCCAAATAAAAATAGAAAAAATAATGCAAGTAAATTTATTTTGCACATTTAGTTGTGCAACAAATACCAAAGCAATAATCAAGTTTTTTATTTCTATTATCCACCTATTTTATTACATTCGTCAGTTTAGACAATTTCTTCTGCAATTTTCGTCTACAGTTAGAAAAACTTATATTTATGTTTAGATGCCTTAATCTAATATATATTCTAGTTCGCGCCTTACAAAGAATTATTTCATACGGGAAAATATTTAAGTAATTAAAATTGACAACCGCATCAACCAATTTTTTAAAAACTAACGACTTTTTTGACAACAATTCACCATGTAAACGTCTAAAGTGTGTGTCTAGAATTCGAGCTAATTGCATTAATTCTTCACTAGGATACATTAAATGTCCTTTTGAAAGAAACCATATCCAATCCGGACTCCTCGAAATATCAAGTTTTCTTGTAGCCACGCCAAAATTTAAATCTGTATATTTATTTTTATGTCTGTAAGCTACATATTCTGCTATACACTGTAAACCCTGCTTACTAAGAGTCTCAGAAAGTTGATTTGAATTCAAGGCGTTTAAAGTATTTTGAAATGGAGTTTCATGGAAAGTAGGTATTTCAGATTAAGGAACAAACTTCGGATTCATACTCTGGTTCAACGAAGGTATAATCTGCTACCAGGGTGCTATCTTTATGAATATTTAAATCATCATCCACATTCTTGTTTTCTAATTCTGAAGTTTCAATGGTATTTGCAAAAAACTGCGGTTAAACAAGACTCGGTATCCTCTTCGAAATTTTTGTTCATTCTAAATATAGACAATGAATGTCGCTCCAGTACGTACCACCGAATTATATACTTGATTTAAAGTGGACCCGGGTGATCATTGGTGGCACCCATAACTCGAATGTAGGAAAAAAAGTTTTCCATTACATCCTGATCGAGTTTGTATGTTATTAAATAATCGATGTTATAGGTACTTATCGCGGAGGTAAAAATATAAATGTGTTAAGGAGCGGTTGCTTAAAATAATACCCTTTTGAAAAGGTAAAGGAGACTTGTGTTTTCCAACAACCATTTTATTTATTATTATTAACTATTTTTGTTTAATAACCCGTTCGCACACGACGCTTTTCTGCATCCCGCGCAGTTAGTTATTACGGCTTGCTCCCAAGCTGACGTCATGCGCGGGACTGACCAGCAGTGTATATGTATATTCCATCTATTTTCAAAACCACCTCGCATCTGTTTCTAATGTTTTTCTTGTTGCATGTTTGTATTCGCCATTACGTGAATCAGGCTGTGTACCCCATACACCTGGCTGTCGCACCACTAGGGAACGCGTGCCCCAGTTTGAGAAACTCTGTCCTAGACCATGAATTTTTTGTAACCGTCCTTTTAAATGTTATAGCACTTGAATGCATACCAGGCTGTATTACTGGTTGCATATTTCTATTTACATTAAGCTGGCGTTGCTACATTGTTAGAGAGGGGCAGCGTTGCCAGATGCTCGGTTATAAATTATGGTAGCAGCAACAACAATTTTATGGTATTTAGAAACAAATTATGGTATAGTCAAGCTTTATTTTCAGAGTATTTTTATTAATAGAAACATTATATACTTGAAAACAAAATACCCAAATTCATTCGTTCAATCACCATATATAAAAAAATTAAAGTATAACCATTAATACATAAATATGCACATATTATTTTTATTGAAATAACTGGGTAAGCATTGCTTTCATTTAGCTAAATTAAATACGTCAATTACAAATGGTATTACATATACCTATTAATATCGTAACACTCAAAATAATTCTTCTACGCTATCCATGACTTCAGAGTATTCTTAAAAGTGAATAAGAAATTAGTTAACAGTCAAGCAGAATCATTATTTTATTTTTTGTGTAATATATTTGAAGTCATGTTTTTTAAGTATTTCTTTAGATGGTTGATATTAATAACAGCAACCATATTTTTATGTCTTCTGACACTAATGCTGAGGAATTGATTGTTTTTAACGACAGTTTATTTCCAATACTAGTTTTTATTAAATTTATCTTATGAACACCTTCTCACATGTGGTAGGGATAAAATATCTAGTACAAAGCTAGACATTTCCTCCATGTTTAACACCTTTAAAATGTTTCTTCAACATGGAAATACCTATAGTTATTTCTTTGTTATTATATGCGGGACATACCGTATTTTTTCTTATGTTAATGAATTTCTGAATTCTAGAATACGTTCCGGTTCAGGTGATATCTTTAAATAATTTGTTTATGCTTTTGTTGCTGGCTGCCTGACCTGCTTTTTTTATTTTCAATATCTTATCCTGATTTAACCACTATCAATCTCAATTCTCACACGCAATTACTGGACACCACACTATATTTTCATAAATAAAAAAATTCAAACTATACCGAACACAATATTCCGCTTAACTATCAACACTATGTCTCCTACGTACAGTGGTACTTACTACGAGTTGAATTTAGAATAAATTAAACCCCGTACAGCACAACCCAAGACATCCTGCATCCAGCATTCAGTAATAATCCTGTATTACATAACAAGCTGCGAAAGTGGCGTATATCGTGCCAGTATATTTGAGAAACGAGGAGAAGCGTAGCGGAGTCGA
Source organism: Agriotes lineatus (assembly GCA_940337035.1). Taxonomy (NCBI): domain Eukaryota; kingdom Metazoa; phylum Arthropoda; class Insecta; order Coleoptera; family Elateridae; genus Agriotes; species Agriotes lineatus. Next base: position 42,159 of record CALNHX010007321.1, read on the forward strand.
GTGAATTAAAATACGAGCGTACGATACACCTTCGAGCGATTTATGTATTTTTCCCACATCTACAAAAAAGTACACATTTTTGCAATTTAATGAATGACAGCTGACAATGTCAGTAGATTGTCCATAATTTTTAGGTCAAAATGATATATTTTCAGTAATTTTTAGGTTAAAATGACATATTGTCAGCAATTTTTAGATTAAAATGACATATTTAGCACACTGTATAACTGCGAATTGTGCATTTTTTCATAACAAACACCTTCGTTATGATAACGACCGGCTTTCTTATATGGGCGTGTGAAAAAACGATAACGAAACAACTACAATGGATTTCCTATTCCGAACCATCATGACCTTGACGCTACCGGCCGTTTTAGGGAAACCCCCAAATCAAATGTCTATGCTTATTAATCAACAGACGAATAATAAGGCACAATTTCATTTTTGGAGGTGGATATTGACGTTTTGCTATATTTTTTACATTTTATTTATTTTTTATTGTATTTCATTTTTTTTGGGAAATAATGGTATCATATGGTATGAAACAGTAAATTATTGTATATTTTAGCTAAATTATATTTGATGATATCAAGCTCGAAATTATAGTATAAATACCTTAATTATGGTATGTCTGGCAACACTGGAGAGGGGTGTTGGCCACGTAGCCGTTGCGTGTGGAATTACAATATTCGTAGTAGTGCGGCCGCTCACTTGCAAGTCCAACTTTGTATATCTTATATATATTTCTAAAAGTCCTGACTGACTCATCAACGCCCAGCCCAAACCCATGGACCTAGAAAGCTGAAATTTTGCACAGAGGTTTCCTTTATGATGTATACAAGGAATAAGGAAGGATATTTCGAAATTAAACCCCTAAAGGGGTAAAATGGGGGTTCCAATTTTGTATGGAGAAATAATATTAAATACACATTTTGACTTGAAACTTCGTAGGAGTACTCCTAAGAACAAATAAACAAACACGTATTTTGTGATTTTCCGAAAATCAACCCCTTAGGGGGTGAAATGGAGTAAATAAACCTAAAATACGATATGGGTGTCGTTATTGAGGTTTTTTGAGACGTTGATTGCGAAAATGACATTTATTTTTAAGTCCAAGGCGTTGGACATGACATAAGGGAAGGGACGGGACGGGACACTGGATGGGACTGGATTGGACGGGACGGAACGGACTGGACGGAACGGGACGGGACGGGACTGGAGTGGACGGGACGGGACTGGACGGGAAGGGAAGGGACGGAACGGGACGAGAAGGGAAGGAACGGGGCGGAACGGAACGGGGCGGGACGGAACGGGGCGAAAAGGGAAGGGAAGGGATGGGATGAATGGGAAGGGATGGGATGAATGGGAAGGGTTGGGATGGAAGGGGAGAGGACTGAACGGGACGAGAAGGGACGGGACTGGTCGGGAGGGGAAGGAACGGGACTGGACGGGAGGGGAAAGGACGGTACGGGACGGAACGGGACGAGACGGAAAGGGAAGGGGTGGGATGGAAGGGAAGGGGCCGGGATGGGAAGGGACGGGACTGAACGGGACGGGACGGGACTGGACGGGACGGGAAAGGAAGTGACGGAACGGGAAGGGACGAGACGGGACGGGGCGGGACGGGACGGAAAGGGAAGAAATGGGATGGGAGGGGACGAGACGGGACGGGATGGGACGGTACCGAGACGGGGACGGAGAAAAGGACGGGGACGGGGACAGGATGGGATGGCATGGGATAACGGAAAATAATTAGTCATTATTTAATGCACAAATAACGAACCTCGCGCGAACGAAGTTGCGGGTAACAGCTAGTAACAAATATTTTTCCTATGAAGGTACTACTCGTACTGTTGCTTGATTTGTTTAAACTTACGTGAACCTTCTGATGTTACTACATCTGTTCGACGACCAGCTTTTTTGAAGGGTCAGTTAAGGAGTCCATATTGACGCTACTAACGTAATTTATATCGACTTGCGATGTCTTAGCATTGTATTCCCCTTTTCTTTATTCAAACGTTCACATTTTTATTTTTTAGATTTGTTACGTATCTTTTGAATTTCCCTCTTCAGTTTTTACGTACAGGAATCGCTTTGTTTTATCCTTAAAAGTATCTTAACGTGGTCTACATAAATGTTATATTATAATCATTTACCTTACAACCATTTAACATGTCTTATTATTCTGAAAACAATGTTAAAAGAGTGGAACATTTCAGTGAATGCAAATTTAATAACATTCAAGTTGCCATCTAACTATCTACTCTTACGTTCTCATCTCTTCCATCTCATAATTTCTCATTTCATTACTTCCTTTGTGGCTCTACCGTTCTCAAGATTTTCCACAGGTTTACTCATTTAACTATGTGTGCTCTGATTACTTACGTTACAGTGGGTTTACCATGCAGCTTTATTATTTCAGCGTTCGCTTTTCTCCCAGACTAACAAAATCAGAGCATTCAAAAAGATGTACGTTTGGACAGAATCAGTCAAACACTGCAACTTTAACTGTTTTGCTACACTAAACCACTTCTGTAAAGAGGGCATCGAGAAGAACTTGTCGGATCAACTTTTTTATTAATTTACTCAGACCTGCCATTCGCTCAAAGACTACTTTCTAGAAAAGCAATAAAAAACTTTTAAACTACAGGGTGGGACATAAGTCACGTTACTACTGAAAATTTGAATAACTTACTTATGTTTCATTGTTTTATTGCTTTGTTTTTTGATTGCGAGGAATAAGTAAGTTATAGTTGGGAAAGTTATAGTGGAGAAATTCACAATGGAACAATAAACTAAAATTAGAAAATCTTATTTTCAAAATCAAAAATTTAGGCGAGCTAATACTTTGAAGGAAATAGGCATTCAGTTAGGCTTCACGTTCACGCAACTTGATTGCACACGTTTATTTTTTGTTTTATCTGAAAGAACGGCTGTATAACGAGTCCTAGACAATCCAGCAGCACAAGCATAATATCCGCGCAGAAATTCAAGTACTACAGGCAGAAATATTGAGATCTGTATTAGAAAATACTCTAAAAAGACCTCTTCTCTACAAGACCGAAAATGCACATCAGTTACGTGCCACTATCTTCTATAAATAAATTAAAAATTCTTCAATATTGTGTTTTTATTTAGATCTTCTTTGAATTATTTATTCTTAAAAATAAATAATTGATTTACAGTATTTTCGTGATGTGTAGCAACCAGTACTGAGAACTATCACAAAAAGTAATTTAGTTAATAACTACCTACTTGGTCGAGGCTGGGTTTTCTGATTATGTCGCAGAGAAAATATAATGCAGAGACCGACTGATTGGCAAATCTAACACAAAACTATAGCTTTCATCCATCAAATCAATGTGAAGCAGCTTTATTCGAACACAAAAGAGTACCATTCATCCAACTTTTGCATCTGGATAAACCATTACTTTTTTACTTTTTTGTTTTTATGTTACATATGTATTTAGGTTTATAGTTCTATAAAAAATGCTGACTTCTTTCCATGGATTTTTTACAGCGAATGCACATGCATATCTCATACTATCGTAAACACAATTAAATGTTTAAAAGACTTTCATGGCCAAAAGAATTGGAGAAATGCTGCATTAGCGCTTCCATTTGCTACAGTCTGGTAATTGTGTTAGATCAATAAACGTTGCAATCCCAGTCTTAATGCGTTTCAGTGTAATTATATTTTACAAAGTTTCTTATTGCGAGCGACTAATAGTGTTCACGGTTCATAAGTTTCAATTTATTGCTAGAGAATTAACATAACTGATTTGATTTGGTATTGAAATTGTGCTTCAATATTTAAACAAAACACTGAGCAATGACAAAATGTCCTTGCCATAATTAACAACGAAATAATATTGTAGAAATTACTATGACCTTTACCAATCAACGACAAGTGTCTCCATTCAACTGAGAACTCGTAAACTCAAGTAGCACATAATTTCCTGAAATCTCAAATCACGCACATGCAGCAGTAACAAATAATAACACCAACATGCTAATATCACAGTATAATAGCTTCTACTTCGGTAGAGTTGAGTGCAAATATCAGATAATAATTAATAGCACAATTATCGAGTATCATTAGTACAAATTTCAAATAATTATTGACCAATTTGAGGTTACTCAACTGCACAAAGTTCAAATAATTAATTGATCAATATAAGGTGCACCTCAACAACGTTCGGTTCGTGGGACAAAGGATTGCACAACAATCCTAACAAAGGTACAAACATGATCCACAACAGTTTAAAATCAAATGCGGTCGAAATAATTAATCTAGACGCCGTAGTTGGGAAATTAATTACTCAGGTACGTAGTTCGTGAAGCGAACTGTACAATAGCAGCTAACGTCCGAATTGGTAGCAATAGGGTGAACTTCTAACACTGGTTCCCTGATGGCATCTTGTATAATTTCACTTAAAAGAAACAAACACTAAACCTGATCTTAGCTTCATTTGAGCCCCTTCTGCACGCTATATGATGATCCAGGTAAGCCAAGGTTCACACATCCGAAGAATGGAATACAGGTGATTACAGCTCGAACCAGACAAACGGCGACGGTTCTACCGCGGGGATGGCGTTTCACGGCCAATGCTGAACCTATGAGTTTCAGGAGCCCCGGACTGGTCGCTAAAGAAAAGGGAGAACCCGAAAGAAATTCATGGATGCTTTCGATAAGAATCGGTGCAAACAGTTTCGAAAGGACTTGCCCCAGATGAATTTGGGCAACGTACCGCTGAATGACAGGTGAAGCGTATATAAAATCCAACAAAGTCATTATGACGGCGTTTCAGAAAAAGAGAGACGCATTTAAACCAAAACCAATATTTGCTTGTTCGTGCAGATAAGAATCAAGGAAGGCCGTGATTGCGATAAAATACGAAAACCTGCACCAAAGCCGGACATCTCGGTGCCGCCGCGCCGTCTCGGCGCGGAGCCAGCTTGGCGCCGGGACAACTCGGCGCGGAGTCATCTCGGCGCAGAATTGGTTTAGAAAAATATACAATGACCACAAAAAAAGCTTTTTACCGCAATAATTTGTGATTGCGCGAAAACCTATGGAGCCCGTATTAGATATATTGAGTGATTTATATTTAGTTAAAAAATCGCGTCTTTCGAAGTTGTGTAAATCCAAAAAGTACAATTTTTCGGAAATTAAGCATGATTTCAATACGATTTGTGTTGTGTGTTACTTTTAGCTAACTCAATAATCACAAGGCCAGAAAACAACTTTTTTTGTAAATGTTCTCCCTATCTTGGCTAGTAAATGCATTTTTCGTAATTATTTTTAAAAATGTCGAATTTTACTGATAACGGAAGTCACGTCACTACTTTTGTTGTGGTCCATTTGTAATCACTTTTCAACCACTTGTGGTCGCCAGTGTTTGATTTTCCAAGAAACCATTCGATGCCAGCCTTTTGGCGATCACTGTATAAGTTTGTATTTGCTTTTTGTGAATTAATTGTATTTACCTAAAAAAAGGTTTATAATATACACATACCTTATTTATTTTACTACTGCAGATCGTGTTCAATAATGGTAATCTATTCTTAATTGAAATTTTAAAGACTTATTGAAGTGTTATGTAAAGTTTTTGATGTAGCAGTAAAAGCTGCAAAATAAATTAATAAATTACTAATAAATTAAACAAACGATCAAATATAATAATTTAAAATTATAAATAAACTTAATTACAAATAAAATTTATATACGTAATAAAACATACCACGTAAAAAAGTTATGCAATCATTCCTGTTGTAAGTTTGAACTAACCTCAAAATCGTGGCATCCAATTCCTGATACTTCCTCTTTTTTGCTGGATTTATTAATTGTTTATAATAATTTTCTTATGTAGTGCACACTCTAGTTTGCGAATTTCAATTCGCCGCCGAGATGACGGCGCCGAGATATCCTAGACTCTCAGAATTCCGAGTTGTGAAAATAGCAGAGCCATCTAAACCTGGTTATCGGAATCTGATCGGTTTAACTTGTTAAACATTGTTAAGTCACTTCTAAACTAATAATACTTAAATGAAAATGTCAATTTGCATAAGATGGACTATATGTTGGTGTGATTTTTACTACATACAAATATAATTGCTGATAAGTACGGGACATGTAATATTGGCTAATCAAAGAATATTTTATCTGTAACAGCAATATAATTTTTAGTAGAAAGTTGTACCGATGTTGATGAGTAACGACCATCTGAAATAATCAATTTGTATTAGTCAAATGAATAATTAAAGAAGTCAATGTAATACTTAGTACTTCTCGGATGTGACACGAATAGATAAATCATACTATTTTTCGATATTGAATTGAAAAGTAAATTCACATGTGGTAGATCTAAGTTACAACAATATTAATTGTAATTAGTTTATCCAGGAAGTTGATTTATGCAGACTTCAACGTAAAACAGCACAGGATCGAGTTAATTGTCGGATCGGGAGAATCTAAAACCTCATAATATTGATTAAAATGTCGAAGTATTGGTTAATTAAAGTAACCTAGGTATATGAATTACAGTTAGTTATTGAACCTGGAAGTTCAGTATTTTATGCAAATAGTAATCATAACCTATAAAAACAGAAACGTCAAAAATTGTTTGACTTTTGCTGTGTCCGTAAAAAATAACGCTATAATAAAAACAAATTACTTGCCTAGCAACAATTATCATGGAGATGGTAGAAACAATTAATAAATAAACCAACAGAAAAATAGACAAGAAATTTTGCTTGGGTGCACATAGCATTCGAGTCTATATAAATTTAAAAGTTAATAGTCCAAAACGGTATTGTATACACCAGCATTAATTACCTTGTTATGCGTAGTGCATTAATATGATAGTAATCAACCAGAATAGTGAGCGAACGGAATTAACACGAGTTTGAACTGAACATATTTTTAACGGACGACTCCAACAGCAGGTAGCTGAAATCTATTTGCAATTCTACTAACGACGAAGGGTGATGCAAAGTCGTAATCAGACTGGAATTAAGCCAGGACCGTAGTGCAATGACATATAAGGGTATTAGAACAGAGGCAGTTCCATGTGCGGATAAGTTTGCGATCGCACAAGTTCGGAAGCAGCTAAGCCATTTTGAATAAACACCGGAATTGAACGGGAATTTAAAATCATCGCGCAGCAGCTCTTGTAAGAAGGTGGAAGTAAGGTTTTTCGAACTGTGAATAAACTTAAAATTATTTTTTGATAAAAAAAAATCGAACGTTTGAAAGTGAAGTGAACCTTATGATCATTTTAAAAAAGCCTATTGGAATTGCAGTAATAATTAAAAGCGACAGCACTAATTTGATTTGGTTTAAACGAGGAAATATCTTGATTAGTAATTTAGAATAATATTTGATCAACGGTATGTCGATTTTATCAGTTTATATGTCATTGAGAGAGTAACCCATTGTAGGAAACTTATTTGTTTTGCAACAGAAGAAGCCGCTTGAAGCGTACAACGCAATTTTTGGCAAGAAACGTAATGCAGAAAGAATGCATAGCCTACGTGAAATCAAGATATTAAATCTCTTTAGTAAGTCTTGAGCAATTCCGCTCGCACAGCTACCTTCGCGGAGAGCTGATATTAGAAGACCTGCAACACAGAATAATAATAACCAGAAGGATATCTCGTATTACCTGACCGCCGGCCCCGCATAGCCTTGAGACGTTTCTACCCCGAAATTCTACGCTGAAACGGCCAGTGTAGGTAGCGGCTTTGGGGAGAGCCCATGGAATACAAAGGTTCGAGGTCACCCGTTGTCGGCGTCGACATCAATGCGGTTTTGTAGAAGATATCCTTCTGGTTATTATTATTCTGTGACCTGCAACTCGAAAACCTCCAGGTACCTCTACGGAAGGTTACGCGTTTTTTCGAAAAAACAAAAATTCCTTCGCGCGGGGATCTAATGGAAGAGGTTCAAGCGTGACTATTTAAATTAGAAATGCGAACTCAGAATCGAAGGTGCGGTTCGCAAGGAACGCCAAATTAAATGGGGCGTTACAAATGGGTATAGATATTGCAGGCCGCTGATTGTTTATTGAATTTTGCTGATAACCAAGTTGTCATGGATGCATATGATCTAGAGGTTATGTTTCAAATGCTATACCGAGTGTATGAAAAGTGGGGTTTAAAAATCAACACTAATCAGACTATATACCTAGTAGTTAATTCCATAGCTAGTTTTTCCATACTAATAGATTATAACACAGCCATACAGAAAGTTGAACAATTTAAATATCTTGGAATTGTAATAGCTAACGAAAGATTTGATTCCGCGGAAATTACTAACAGAATTGAGCAAAGTAGAGATATTGTAGGATACCTCAGCTCTGTCTGCGGGCTAAACACATATCGAACAAAATTTAAAAAAAACACAAAGGGAATTCAGTCTGTGTTATGCGACGGATCGGAAATCTGGACGTTTAAAACAGGCAATTAGAAGAAATTAAACACAATAGAAAAGGTCTACCTTAAGTGCTGTGCAGGTATATCATAGAAACAAAAAATTTCTAATCAAGGTATTACAGGGATAACGCATGCAGAACAGACGGTAATAGATAGGATGGAGATGAGAAGATTAAAATAGTTCGGTCACTTCTTCGGTATGAATGAAGACAGATGGCCATAAAGAATTTTAAGATGAACACCACCGATAAGAGTATTCTCTATAGACCTGCTAATGTTGTTTAAAATTGCTGTTTGAAATAACGAACTGTATATTTCTTGAAATACGAATAATGTATTCGTATTAATATTTTTTAAATGTGTATCAAGTAATTAAGTCTTACCTTAATCGTGTTGCAGTAATCCTGCAAATTAATGCTTTCAAAGAGTAAAATAAATACACTCTTAAGTTATACGTTTTCTATTTGTAGAATTGCCAATGACAATTCAAAATAAGTCTTATTGCTTTTCGAAATAATGTATACAAAGCGGCTCTTTATGTGCTTTCAAATGAAGTGCGCTATTGCTCTGGATTGATGCAACAAAAACTATTATGGGTAAAAAAGGCATAAATTAACTATTAACCTGTAAACGTACTGAGTAAAATTCTTAGAACGTAATGGTCAAATTAGAAAAATTGTTACATGCATATGCTTCATAATACGTACAAGTTACATGATAGCAGTTCTATGCTCTCATTGTTTTGAATCGCTACTTTGCAACCTTGATTCGCCATGTGCAGCTTTCTGACAGCGCATTCTTAGATAAGGTTTATCTTTAGATTAGAAATGTTACATATGCTAATAGTATTACATGTTCTTAGTTCAGCACTTTGCACGTTTGAAGTAAGACATTGTTTTGCGAAGACAGTGCCAACACTGCAGTGTATTTATGCCTTGTAAAATAGGAATAACATTCTTTTTTTCTAAGTCGTTTCGACGGTCTTTTAATTTTACTTACAACATTCGTATACCACATTTAAGTTAAGATAACTTTAAACCAATATTTTTCTGGTTTGTAATCTGAAATTTTGTAAAACATACTAAAGACTAAATGTTGCACTAGTAACCATTTTGTCCTGATTTTGTTTTAAATCTCTAAAAAGCATTCAGTTTCAACATTTTATATTACAATAATCTCTGAAACTTCTTTGTGGCGTGAATTCATAATTCATATTCTTATTTGGGTATTTCGCCACTCTGCAAATTAAAAATATTAAATAACGAAAATATTAATAACGAACGTCAATGTCAAACAATTCATTCGAGGCTGGTCGTTTTTCTTTCCAGTGAAAAAAGCTAAGTTTCTTGTTCGTTTTAATTGTTATTCGTTGATAACGAGGGCAGGATGTCCCTCGAAACGTTCGTTATTAATATTTTCGTTATTTAATATTTTTAATTTGCAGAGTGGCGAAATACCCAAATAAGAATATGAATTATTTTATATTACACGTTTAATCATGCATTTTTTTGTTCCAATCCCTCCTCGGCCAGAGCTCCATCAGAGAATATTAACTTAAGTATTGTTACTGCTTTCTTGGTTTATAACTACATTGGCAAAAACACGAAAACCTAACGCATTTAAAAGTTATATTTTCCTTTTCGCATGTTTGACGACAAAAGCCTTGCAGAGGGGAAGTTTGTACTTCAAAGGCTTCTTCCAGCGTAGAGAATTCTGTGTTCGCATACGAACCCTGCAGCAAAAAATACCAGTCACATAAAGGCTGTGATTCATTCGGTTTTACGTTTTTCATTAATAAAAAAAATTTATATAGAATTCAAAAAGATGACATGATTTATATCGACAATTAATTATGTAACTTTTTTAATGGAAACATTGAAAACGGTACAGAATAAAGATAATGAAAATACAACTCTATTAAAGTTAATTGTTATTGAGGACTGCGTTTACCAGTGTAGAAGATTGTAGTTAGCTCAGAGGCGAATATTTTAGACGGGGATCCACGTGCTGGAAGACAGACACACGGAATTGAGAAAACCTGTTTTTCATCATCTATAGACTCTGAAACGTGAAGGTTTAAAAAAATCGCGGAAGATGATTTTGTTCGGAATTACAATACTTCATTCGTCTATTAGAAGCGGGAAGTAAAAATTGCAAAAATACGGAGATATAGTTTTTCTGGAATGTAAAAAATATGGACCTTACAAGTGGTGTCACGAAACTGTAAAAATCTGTAAAGGGCTTTACTCAGAACTTCCCTTGCAAGTGCACGTTGTGACACTAAACAATTTTAAAAACCAGGCGTACACCCTAGGCGTAAAAATATCGTAATGTTCTTAATAATACTTCAACAATAAAGGAAAACAGTTGGTAATGCGAATTACATCAATTTTCAAATAAAAAAGCATTACCGTCGGTGGGATTCGAACTTTACGCATGCGAATGCAATTTCAACGCTTGGCAGCAGCCTGGCCGATTGTCGCATGCGGCCATGCATGACCCTTTGAATCCGTGCGATGCAAATGCATTAAACACAACTCACTATTCGTTGCCCCTTTTTGTCTCTTTTACAACATTTATCCTATACCTGATGGTTTTTATTTCCGTCAAGGGTAAAACCTGAGTTATATGTAAATTATTACTTTCATCTATTGCGCGGTCAAAGCAAAAACAAAGAAATATCAAAAACTTTCCAGAACGAAGGTTCAGAATATTTCCACTTATGATGCGTGGTATTGTTTTCTGTGTGAGGAAATTTGTATGTCGGATATGAGATTGTGCATAAAATGCAAGAAATATGTCGAAGAGGAATGTGTTGGTTTGACTGAAAACCAGCATTCCAGAATTTTTGTATTTTTAAATTCCATGTATTTTTTTTATGTTTTACTCTTTTATCAAAATATTAATAGAGGTTTAACGTTGAATACTTTTATTTTGTATTATACCAAATATAAATTCTTCCGAGCTTAATATATGCTCCGGCTACACACTAGCGTATTTTTTAGTTGTTCGTGAGCGGTAGGGTGGCAATAATTGGCTCACCTACTTTAGCGGTACACAAGCATTACCATCCCTTTATTTAAGAAAAAACAAAAACAAATTCAAACAATTACCCAAAAATTTGATTATTTAGTAGTATGGCAAAACTGTTAACAACGATAATAGCATAGTACTTCACACAGGAAATTGAAATAATGAAAGAAAAACAAGATTTCCATCAGAACCGATCTACCATTCACGCAGTTTTTATTTCTTCTACAGATTGTGGAGATATCCTAACTACTTCACAATAAAACAAGATTATCCAGAAAGTGATAGATATTACAATAGCCTTAAACACTAATAATAAAACCAACATTTAAACGAACGCTAAATTAACAGAAGATATACCTGTGTCAACAGGTATAAGGCAAGGGGACAGTCTGAGCGCTTCATTATTTAACATTTTAATGAACAAGATAATCGAATGTGTTAGTATAGTCAATGCTGGATATCAAATGGGGAATAAACAAATAAATATAGTGTATTATGCCGATAATGCTGTTATCATGACCAAACACGAAGATGACCTACAACGGCTACTGTTTAAGTTTAAAACAACAGCAAAGCAATATCGAAATATCTGCAGAGAAAACCAGGCAATGGGTATATATAACGACTCCCTGTGCTGCAAACTGACCAGCTGGCCAAGACAGTTAAACAAGTGAGGAACTTTAATTACCTCGGCATGAACGATGTGTTCAGTAGTAGAAACCTAAACTAGGAAGTTCAAACACAAGCAATAAATGTGCAGTAACATCGGGCTTTCTTCGCAACATTATATGGCAGAATAAAGCTATGGCTGTAGAAAGTAAGATCCGTATATATAAAACCTGCGTAGGTCTAATTCTTATACCGCAGACTCTAGAATGGAAACAAAAGAAATCAAACATATCACGAGGACCACGGAGATAAAAACACTAAGAGCCATGTCAGGTCACACCATACGGGACTGAGTAAGAAACGAAGACGTAAAGAAAATCTGTGAGGTACAAGACGCAGTAAGATAGGTAAGAACAAGACTTCAGCACTTGAAAAAGTTTGTCAGGAAGATGAACGGTAACAGATTGGTAAAAATAGCAATGAGACAGAAACCCAACACTGACAGAGCCCAAGGACAACAAAAATATGACGTGAAATCTGGACGTCAGTATCCCAAGAAGGTTGGTAGACATATGTCAGAAACCGATTACTAAACAAATCAGTATAGGCTATTTGGAATTAACAGGTTCCATCCCTAAAGTAAGAAGAAGAAAATAAGGGAACAAAAAAGAAGAAATATTGGAAATTGACACCCTTAATACTCTTTCTATATTTATCTGTAACCTAATATTTGTTTTTAAAGCATAAGCCCTCGCATAAAGATCGATATCGCAAACAAAATACGTTGAAAAATACAAAAATATATCAAAAACTCTTGCCTGCAGTGAAAACAACTCAGCATCAAGCACATCGTATTTTTCTTTTGACGTTTGACATTAAGTATATAAATTGGTTCTTTTTCAATGAAGAACTAATTATAAATACTTTGAAATGGGTGTTTAACCCACTCGTATATTACTATACTATAGTCGACTACAAAATCTTTTCTAAAATTCTTCGTCAACATTGTTTCAAATGGTTTTCAATACTTTTAAATAAAACTTTGATGTGTTGCTCTGCTGCCTTGCAAGTTTTGACAAATTCATCCACCTTTATAAACATTTTTAGATATTTTTGTTTTCCGTTTGTGCTCTATAACTTTACTTTTCTACAAAAACCATTTACTTTGTCACTCATCTATAGTATATGTGCATTTCTTCCTCGGAGTTGAAAGTCTTATATATATAATTTCTCGAATATATCTACCAAGTAGCTTAAGTTAATTGCAAAAATTTAAGTTGTCTCAAAATATTTTTGACTTCCCTTGATTTTCATCTTCCGTGAAGATTGCTACACCGTTCCTTAATTCGTAAACACTTGCCCCGTGAAAGCCATTGTGTAGTAAAATAGTATCACTGAATGTTTTGTTCCAATGTACTTAAAAAGTTCAGAAAACAGGCTGGATTTTAAGTGTCACTTTTACATAATTACCCACGGTTACAACTGATATCATCACCCTATTTAGAGCAGGATTAATTTCCTTTGCAGAAAAACTTCTCTGTGAATCGTGTAAAGTGTTGAAATACACTGTTGAGATTTGTCTTTCACAAGCCCTTGCAAACATCTGTGCAAATTTCTACATGAGTTCTTCACTGAGTGTTTGCCGCACATATAAGATCAGCTAATATTTTCAACAATTCGTTTACTACGGCTCTTCGTTCTATTGGTTTACTAACATTAGCTTTCTAACTGCTGGTAATCCATTGTAAAAAAATCTTTCTAAGTGTTCTCCTCAGAACTTCCCTCGGAAGTGGAAGTTGTGACACTGAATATTTTAAAAAATCAAGGCCAACTAGGGGTAAAAATGTCTTAGCGTTCCTAATACTACTGAAACAATAAAAGCAAACACTTGGTCAATTTGCAATTAAAAAAAGTATTGCTGACGGGATTCGAACTCAGCGCCTACGGAACAGATTTAAACGGGACTGAAGGAGACCGCCGGTCGCGAATTCTTTGATCGTATCGTGCCACGACCCTCTGCCTGATATCGCTGAACAGCAATTGTATTACACTCAACAGCGTATTCTTGTCCATTTTTGTTGTTTTGACAACAATTACCCTGCACCTGTTGGATCTCAGTTTTGCCAAGTGTAAAGCCTGCCCCATGTGCAAATTATTACCTTTATCTATTTCTCAGTTAACGCAAAAATAAATAAAATTGTATTTTCTTAAGGTGCTCATCATGTATATATTTATCCGAATTTCTCTCGCCAGGCCCACATATAAACTGCATGCACCATACCGTCTTCCTCCAACAAATAGTTTTTGAGTTATACCGTCAAGCGTAAAGCCTGAACTATGTGCAAATTGTTACTTTTATCTGTATCTCAGTTGAAGCAAAAATAAAAATATTAACATTAAATGAGCCGGTGTATTCGTTTCATTGTCCGGCGGTAGTTCATGGATAAAGGCACCGGGACGCTTCGAATTCTTTTGATGCAGCTATATTCAACATAACGCAAGTAATCGTTGCTCCTTTTCTTTCTTATACAATATTTATCCTGTATCTTTTGGGTACCTATTTTGGCAATGATAAAGCCTGCGCTATATACAAATTATTAATTTAATCTATTTTCAAGTTAAAGCAAAAATAAACAAAATTTATTTTTTTTAAGGTTTCATACCAGGTAGATATATAATGTTCATGCAAAATATTGTCTTCCTCCAACAAATAGTTTTTGCGTTATACCGCCAACAGGCAGACAGACAAACAGACGGAATTGAGAAAACCTGTTTTGCGTCATTAGGGACCCTGAACCGTAAAGACCAGAAGAAATATCGGAAGGTGATTTTTTCGCGCTTACAATACTTCCTTCGTCTTTTATACAAGGGAAGTAATAAAACATAAGCAATTAAATGAAAACCTTTGCTGCTATCCGTTGGCACTACAATTGAGAATAATGTATTACGACGTTTATAGAAGTTGCTGTTGTATGTCTACACATATATCGCCAATAGTAGCATTTGATAGAGGTATTCACAGAAACACTTTGTGAATATTTGGGACTTTTCGTCGAAGTCCTGAGAATTCCAGACACGGTTACATACAAATTTGATCTATGAAGACGACAATAATTTTATTTAGAGTAAATCAAAACTAGAAAACATTGCTATATTTCGTAAAAAAAGAAAAAATAATAACTCATACACTTCATGTCTTTCATTACTGATAACTAGCTAGCGCAGAAAGTTTATTTTAAATATCGAAATTAATAAAAAATTACTTACAAACTTAGAAGTATTCAGCAATTTGGCGTATCTTCTTTGATTGTTACGAACATTTTATGTGAATGGTATTTTATTAAGGTCTGTGATGTTGTACATTGATTACTCATAATGTTTTTTAGCTTTTTAGTTATTTCGGGATACTACAAACGTTTCGGGAAAATATATATTCCCGTTGTCAACGCAGAAAAGACTACATTAAGGTTACCAAAGCCTTTTGGTGGTTCTGACTCCTGTGAGAAAATATTTTTTAATTATGTAGTTAGTAACAGGCTCTTAGTCTATATTAAGAGGAAGAAGAAGATATCAAACTTTATTTTATTCAACACTTCGTTTTTATTCCACTCGTTGGCTTCACAAGTTTTGAGGACGGTTACTTAATTTAAGTTCGTCAAGAAACCACAACCAATTTGTATGAAAATTAATCGAATCGGATGACACTCATTGATCCTTTTTAAGTATTATACAGGGTGTTCCCAAAATAATGGTACACCGTCGAAGGGGATACTCTTCTCATTGAAATAAACCGATAGAGCCAAATATGGCTCAGTGCAAAATGTTAAGGTCCAAAATTAAAATATCCATTAAAATTTTGTACCCACGATACCAAAAACATGAAAGTACCTAGCGCCCCCTACACATAAATCTAACTTCAGTTAAATGAGTATTTGAGAAAATTTATAAAATTATATCATGCCAGTTTAAACTTGAACCAATAAGTTCTTAGGATAGTAACTTTTTAAGGGTGCATTTTTTACTATTCGGCTCCATCGGTTTATTTTAAGAAAAATATACCTCAGATGGCGTCCGATACTTTTACATCTAGACGACAACGTTTGGTGTTACGCAAATGTATTTTATGATTATTGTTCCAGGTTTTTTCTGTTATTTGAAAATCTTCAGTTTGGTATTTTTAAATAGAAGTCTTAATTTTTGTGTTCTTTAACCCTATAATATAAAATATATTTCATCGCTATAGTACTTTTGGCATCTACAAGGATTGCTATGTATATATGCAAATATTTGAATGTTTTTGTGTATTGTATGATTTGATGCTGGTAAGTATTGACCGCAAGGTATTCATTGTCTTGAATGTCGTCGTAACATTAAATTAATTCGTCTAATTTGTCAGACCTGCCTGGTATACAGTATGTTTGACGACATGCGGAACATAGGGAAACGTCCATGGTAAATTTTGCTAAATATCAACGAGATCCGTGCAAGGCTTGCGCTCAACAGCTAGCATTTGTCGCATCTGTCATTTCACGTTCCTAAAATGCGTTCCGTTATATCGTTCATCTTATTTTGTCGATGTACATTACCCAATTTTGGCTATATCTATATATATATATATATATATCTATAAAACTGAAAGTCCTGACTCGCTCACTCACTCACAGGGCCGAGCCAAGGGTATCTGCCGCCCGGGTGCAAGATCTAGTTTGCCGCCCCTATAGCGTATAGCTCCTTAGACGTAAATAGTGTTAATTTTAAAATTCTGCGTTGCCTTGATAACTGTAACTTGTTTTAAAAAATAAAAAAATATAAAGGTTATTATAAACTTTATTATTTGTATAAATTAAAAAATTAAATATTTAAAACAACTAACATAATGCTTTAATAGTTATAAAACAAAGTATTGCTTAAATTATTTATTATTAGTAACTTAGAAGTTATAAACATGAACTAAAAACTACATAAATTCTAAATTTAAATATCAAAAGCGACTTTTCTTGCTTTTTTAATTGCAAATTCTCGTATTAAATCCGTCATATCTAACGCCTGGCAGATCTCTTCCTCGATGCTTATTACAGCCAAATTTGTAAGTCTGTTCTGGTTCATAGTAGATCTCAAATAGTTTTTAATTATTTTTAATTTTGAAAACGATCTCTCACCATGAGCCACAGTGACAGGCATCGTTAAAAAAATTCGTAGGGCTACAGATAAGTTCGGGAAAGTGCTAATTAAATCATTAGCCACAAGGTATTCTAAAGTTTCCTTTGCCGAAGTCGTATTGCTTTTATTATAAATGGACAATATTTCAATTTCATTGCACAAATCAATTGCATTAACATCCATTTGTTTTGTAGATGAATCGGTTAATTTAATTTGTAAATCCATACAACATTTCATTAATTCTTCTTTATCTATAGATAAAGAGCCTAAATTATTTAAAAAGCCAAAATAGGAGTTGCACTCGTTTAACTGTTCAAATCTGTCATTTAATTTTGATATTACTATATCAAGAATATAAAAATAAAAATTGACTTTGAAATTCAACTCTGGTGATTCGATTGATTCATCTCTATGTTCATAATCAAAAAAAACCTTTGCTTTTCTCGGTCTAACCAAGCCTACAGCTGGAAAAACACTTTCGCAGTCTATATCTTCAGCAATTTTTTTTGCCTCATTAAGCATAGCTGTAAAACTACCTTCAGATCGTATTTCAATGAAAAAAATTTGAATTTCTGTCAACATTTTTACAGTTTCTGGTAAAATAATATTAGATTTTTGCATGATTTTGCTTACAGTGTTTATTTTTGATAAAATATTGTACCAAATTACTAGAGAACACACAAATTTATATGATTTTATTTTATTAATTAGTGACTTTGCAAGGTTTTTTGTGTCATTGTCTCTTGATGTATCATTATAAAGGGAAAAGAGAGCATCATAAATTTTTTCTAAATTAAATCTAAGGGTTTTAATGGCATCGATTCTACTCTCCCACCGTGTATCAGATAAAGGTTTTACAGTTATGGTAGGAAGTTCTTTCATGAGAATATGCCAACGGTAGGTGGAGGCTGAAAAAAAAACATATATTTCTTGAATAATAGCAAAGAAATTTGTTACTTCAAGCGAACTTTTCGCAGCATCATTGACAACTAAATTAAGACTATGAGCTGCACAAAGGACAAAAAAGGCTCTAGGATTTATATCAAGGATTCTTTTTTGCAGCCCATTATGTTTGCCTTTCATGTTGGCACCGTTGTCATATCCCTGCCCTCGCATATCCTTAATATCAATATTTAATTCTTTTAAATAATTCAATAAAAAGGCCGTTAGTCCTTCACCAGTTGTATCTGTAACGGGGCAGAACCCTAAAAAATGCTCTCTAATTTCTATACCCTTTGAAATATCATTAATGAAAACGAACCTGACAACTACAGTTATTTGTTCTTCGTGACTCACATCAGGTGTACAATCTAATATAATTGAATAATATTTACACAATTTTAAAGTTTCGATTATATTTTGCGTTACTTTTTCACCTATTAGACAAATTAATTCATTTTGGATTTTATCACCTAAATAATGTGGCATATTATTGGTATCTTTTTGAATTCTGCCAATATGTTCCGCCATTATATTATCGAATTTTGCAATTGATTCAATTAGCTTCAAAAAATTACCATTGCCTTTTTCGAAAAGTTTTTGATTACTTCCTCTAAAAGCTGCATTTTGTCCAGCTAAATACTGTATGACACAAATGATTCTTTCAATAATTGACGTCCATCGTTTTTTTTTCCAACTTAATTAAATTTTGGTTGACTGAGTCAACAGTTGTCCCTTTTTCAATCGATTTTTTTAGCTCGACCCATTTCTTAACACTCTCAAAATGCCCCTTACTTTTTTCGTGCCTGTCTAAATTTTGAGATAAGTGTCGCCAGTCAGTATAACCTTTATCATCGTTAAAAACATTATCAGCAACTTTAAATAATTTGCAACAAAAACAAAATACAGAATTATTTGACTTAGAATAAACTAACCATGTTCTAGGAACTTTTTCATTATTGCTTAATTTTTTGTCATGATAAGTAGTTGAAAAAGATCTGTTTGAATCGTCTAATGGAAATGCAATATTTTTCAATTGTAATGGCCCCAATTCAAGAATAGACATTTGTTATGTTTAATACAAGAGTTTTTATTATGTCTTCTTGTACACATAAACTTGTTATTTTATAACTCATCTAACTCTATGGTAACATGAACAACTTACTGGATCTATATGTTACATGTTCCCTTATTTTATACATTAAACGTAATCCCCAAACTGATCTCTTAAATTACATTTTGTATTTACAAGATAGTCTTTAAATCTAACCGGCAATTGAATATTTCTTCTGGGCCGCGTACACTTGGCAGTTGTTGATGAACGAATGGTTGGTGAAACTTTTGGAGATTTTACTTCAGAGGTTCTCTCTTGGACTTGCATTGGTTCTTGCATCCCAATGATCTTTGATGAACTACTTACTGGAGTTGTTGTAGCAGATCTTGACAATGTTGATGAATTTTCTTCTAAGTGCGAATCATTATTTGGTGTTGATGGTTTTGTCATGTTACTGTTTTCTCCTTCAATCCTATCTTTTAAATGTATTTTGTTCCTGCGGTATGTAGCTCCATTTTCAGTTCTAACATAGTATGAATTTGGATAGTCCGTTGCCTCAAGTACTTTTCCTGGTATCCACTTTCTCACACCCTTTTGAATATAAATCTTTTGACTGGGTTTAAGTACGCTTAACGCTCTACTTGAACGATTTGCGTATTTAATCTGCTGTTGCTGGTGTTTCTTCAATAACTTCTTGTTTTGTACTACATTAAATTCTGGTTTCAGGTTTATTGTAGGGATTTGGGTTCTAAGTGGTCGTCCCATTAACATTAATGCGGGAGATGGTAAATCTTGTTTTGGAGTATTGTTGTATTCCATAATAGCTATATTTGGATCATTTTCTGCTTGGATGCTTTTAAGAATTAGCCCTTTTACAGTCTGAATAGCTCTCTCTACCATACCATTTGATTTTGGGTAATGAGGACTAGATGTCATGATTTTCGCATCGATTTTATTAGCAAATACCTGATATTCTTTTGAATCAAAAGGAGGCCCATTATCACTATGTATGACTTTTGGTATTCCATGCGTTCTAAATATTGACATTAATGCTGCAGTTACAGCTTTAGTAATTTTGCTATTTAATTTGCGAATTTCTATAAATTTGGAATGGTAATCTATTACAACCAAATAATCTTTTTCTATTAAATGTAAAAAATCGACTCCTACCTCATTCCATGGAAGTTCAGGTATTGTATAGACTGTTAAAGGTTCTTTGACGTTTGATTTTGAATACCTCTGACAGATGTCACAGCTTTGCACCCTTTGCTCAATATCTTTCGCCATACCTGGCCAAAAGACCGCATTATTTGCTTTTTGTTTACATGATATTATACCTTGATGTGCTAAGTGTATACGATTTAATACTTCCTCCCGTTTTGCTTTTGGTATAATCATTTGATTCCCACGAAAAAGTAATTCATTATATTCATGAATGATACTTCGATATTGCCAGTACAAACGAATTGATGCTGGTACATCTTTCTTGTGTTCTGGCCACCCTGTTCGTATAAAGTGTTGCAAATTTTGCATTTCTTCATCTAATTTTACTGCTTGTACGTACTCATCTGTTTTTTTATCGGACATAGACACCACTGTATTTACTTGCTGTGCAGCCCCTTCCAAGTAACTTGTATCTACAGATGTTGTTCCTGGAGACCTAGACAAGGCATCAGAAACAAACATTTTCTTACCTGGAACGTAGCTTAAATCAAACTGGTATCTTAACAGTTTCAGTATCATTCTTTGTATTCTGGGCGATAAAGTGTCCAACGGTTTCTTGATAAGACCTAAAAGTGGTTTATGATCCGTTTGGATTTCAAATTTTGTACCATAAAGAAAATAATTAAATCTTTGACAACCATTAACAATAGCTAAAAGTTCTTTTTCAATCTGGCTGTATCTTTGTTGACTGTTAGTTAACGTTACCGATGCATACGCAATTGGGTGTTCATCTTGTAAAATTACTGCACCCATTCCATTCTGGCTTGCATCGACTGATAATACCGACTTTTTTAATGGATCAAAAAACTTTAAAACCGGTGTTTCTGTAACAAGCTTCTTTAATTCTTCAAAACACTTTTGCTCAATTTGTTCCCAGATAAACTTATTTTTAATGCTAAGTAGTTTTCTTAAAGGTGCTGTTTTTTCAGATATGTTTGGCACAAATTTTGCCAAATAATTTATCATTCCTAAAAATCTAATAAGCTCAGTTCGATTTTCTGGAGCTTTGTAGTCCACTATTGCTTGTACTTTTGATTCATCTACTGCTATTCCGTCTTCTGTGATTACATGACCTACATATTTCACTTTATTTACACAGTACTGTACTTTGCTTTTATTAAATTTAAGTCCATTTTCATTTGCTCTTTTTAATAATTTTTGCAATCTTTCATTATGTTGTTTTTCAGTATTTCCAAAAACCAAAACATCGTCCATAAATGTACAAATACCTTGTAATCCTTCAGTAATTGTGTTAATTGCTCGTTGAAATACCTCTGGAAAACTACTTAAACCAAAAGGTAGACGAAGGAAGCGATACCTTCCAAATGGTGTAGCCACTGTACATAACTTTGAGCTTTCTTCATTTAACTTTATTTGTAAAAATGCCGATGAAGCATCTAACACTGTAAAATATTTTGCTCCTTGTAATTCTCCAAATATCGTTTCTTGTGTTGGAATTTGGTAATGCTCTCGTTTTATATATTTATTTAATTCCCTAGGATCCATGCAGATTCTAATTTTACCTGTTGGTTTCTTCACTATCACAATTGGATGTACCCAATCTGTTGGTTCCTGTTCTTTTTTTAATATTCCAGCATCGACCATTTTGTTTATTTCATTTTTTACTTCGGCTATTAAAGCTTTCGGAATGACTCTAGCATTTGTAACTTTACTTACTGCTCCTGGTTTTAATTTAATTTTATATTGAAATGGTATTGTCCCTAGTTTACCATTGAAAACATCAGGAAACTCATCTATTATAGGAAATGTTTTTACACTATGCACTCTGTGAATCAACTGTAGTTCTTGACACGCTTCCAATCCTATTATGGGTTGTATAGACTTTTCTATTATAAAGAAATCGAGATTTAATTTGTCAACTTTTGACGTTTGACATGTCAGTTTGCAAATACCTAAAATGTCAATTTTATGCCCCGTGTATGACGTAACTATTTTATTGGTATTATTTATTTTAGGTTTTATACGGAGAGCATCATATTTTGACTTTGGTAATACGTTGCAGTCTGCCCCTGTGTCGAGTTTAAAGGATACTATGGTTCCATTCACTTTGATAGATTCTCGCCACTCAATTGCATCCACTGAACATCTCAATGTATCTAACATGAAATCATGTTCGATTTCTGTTTCCTGCATTACTGAATTATCTTCATCTAAAGTATTTATCCATTTTGCTTTGCATACTTTAGCGAAATGGTTACGACGTTTGCACTTTTTGCAAAATTGCCCATATGCGGGACAGTTTTTCGGATCATGGTGATAGCCACAACGCGAACATTGTCTATTTTCCCCTCTGCTTTTAAATTTGTTCATTCTTTCTTGACCATATTCACTTTTATTTTCATATTTCTTGCTTGTTCCCATTACTTCTCTACGTTTCTGTTTGTTAAGTACATCCACTGTTGTGCCTTTTTCCATTTCTTTCATCTGCGATTTGCTTACCTCATTAGCTCGACAAAAATTTAGTGCTTTTGTCAATGATATTTCCGGTTCTCTTAAGAGTCGTTCTTGTACTGCTTTATCTAATATTCCTAGAACAATTCTATCCCGTAAAAGACTCTCATGCTGATCACCAAATTCACAGTTTGTTGCCAACTTCTTTAAATCAGTTAAATATAAGTCAATAGACTCACCTTCTCTTTGTGCACGACTAAAGAATTTAAACCTGTCAAAGACAGTGTTTTTTCTAGGTTTACAAATAGCATCATATTTTTCTATGACAGTTTCTAAACTTTTTACTGTACCTTCAGCAAAAGTAAAAGTATTATAGATTTCCAATCCTTCTCCAATCAAATTTAAGAATATTGCAATCTTTAAATCCTCTGCCTTATTCTTTTTCTCCGATGCCACCATGAAAACGTCAAATTTTTGTTTCCATTTCTGCCATAATTCTGCTAAATTTCCTGATTTGAAATCAAGAGGTGCTGGTTTATTAAATCCTTCCATTTTGACCACTATGCTGTCACCATGTTATGTTTAATACAAGAGTTTTTATTATGTCTTCTTGTACACATAAACTTGTTATTTTATAACTCATCTAACTCTATGGTAACATGAACAACTTACTGGATCTATATGTTACAACATTTTAATGTTATCTGTTAAAACTTGCGGCCAAAGAGCAGGATCTTTCAATATTTCCATCCCAGCGTCCTCAGCAGCAACCTCGGTTGGTGGTGGTGAATCCGGTGTGTCCTGTGCATCCGCCTCGGATTTATTATTTTCTTGCCCTATTTCTGGATTTTCCATATGCGTGTCCTTGTTTGAATCAAGCTGTTCCTCCACTTGCAGGCTTGTTGATGGTTGTTCGGCTGCAGCCGCCGTGGAAACAAAAAATTTTTTTAAGGAGCCAGCCAGTCCTTTTTTAATTTCGTCTTTTTCGGACTTTCTTTTTCGATACTGAAAGCCGGAAAGTCTCTTTCTGCCATCGGCCATCTGAATTAAGCACAAATAAATTCTAAGGATAGCGAAACAGAAAAATAAGCAGAAAAGTTCAAATGTTTAAAATAATGAAAAATACTTACGTTTTAAAACTTTCAACTTTAAAAAGCACTATATTATTTAGCTCTTGCTTGAAACGTTTAGCCTTTTTATTTCTGCTTAGTTCAGTACAATCTTACTAGCATTCAATCGCAAACTAAACTAACCCCCAATTGCCCTTTTTAAGTTTGTTATCGTATATGCCGGCGGCATGCATGAGCATGAAGCATGTTGCAACAAAGCACAAATACACAATTTACTCATTATTTTTGTGTCTAAAGAGGGCCGCTTAGTCTAGCTGATTTCGCTGATCTATATAGTTTCGTGTTTCATGACGCTGCACCATAGCGACAGAGCGATAACTCGTGTGTCGGTATAATCACCGTGTACAATAGCAAACGGCACCGACGCGACGTGTTTATAATAAAAATAAATTCAAGGCACAAGCATACCTATCTTAAATTTCTTTCATTTTTCATTTTGCCGCCCCAAATAGTTTGCCGCCCGGGTGCTGTGCACGCTTTGCACCCCAGGCACGGCTCGGCTCTGCTCACTCACTCACTCATCAACGCCCAGCCCAAACCCGGGGACGGGGATAGGATGGGATGGGATGACAGAAAATAATTAGTCATTATTTAATACACAAATAACGAACTTCGCGCGAACGATGTCGCGGGTAACATTTAGTTACCAATGTAAACTGAGTTTTAAAAAAACGTCACACCTATTTAAATGACAAGAATTTTGAATATTGTTTAAGAAGTCAAACAAGATAATTGATTAAATGTAAAAAACACACACACATACGAGTTATAAACGTCAACCTTCTCCCGTGGCCCGCTACATCTCCAGATATGACTCCCATTGAGCATGTCTGGAACATAATGGAACGGAAAATTTCTACTATACAGAACCTCCAGGTACGATTTCAAAGCTACATCATCTTCAAGTTGCCTAGAATGAATTATCGCAAAACTCACTTGATGACATTATTCGCAGCAGCATACATAGAAGGGCGCATGTGTGAGATGCCTGTAGCAGACAGGTTATTAAAATGTATGCCTCTTACTTGTTTTTTAAACCAAAACTTGATCAATTACCTTGTTTGATTTTCTAAACATTATATTCAATATATTAAACAAACAAAGTAATTTCTGAAGTAAACGCTTTGTGTACTGGTGATTTAACCAATGATATCCCTACAATACAGGATATTATTGAATTAAAGAAACATTAATTCAAATATGGCAATCCAACCTCAAAATCCTCAAACAAGTTTATTACTAAACGCCAATTATCTGTGATTACGTAATTAAAGCGATGCCTAGGTGACTGATAACAATTGCAGTAAGTAAATACACGCCACAAACAAAAAACACTCAAAGGACGCTTCTGCTGGAAGTGCTCATAAAACCGACTCTACTAAGTAATTCACTAAATTCAATCTTTTAGGGTGAATTTTTCTGACCTTTTTGTTGCTTTTAGAATAAAACTAGAGCTTAACTAAAGACCCAGCAAGTCCCACGATGTCTGCCGATACAAGCCGCTGAACGCTTGTAGAACGAATTCTGTAGCCGGACTACTGCGAAAACACCTCCTATTTAGCCGTTGCCTAACACCTAGGGCTCCAACTGCTTTCCACGAAGGTCGCTGTCTATCTCTAGCTCACAAGGCTCCAATTACTCTGCCCGAAACTAGCTAACACTCGATGCACGAAATAAACACTTTTTAAAACTTCTGCAGAGGTGCTACGAATCAATGCACTTTACTACAGCATACCCAAAGGATTACAATTAATTTTAAAACTCACTGAATTGGAAAACGGGTATTTATTCACAAATTAACAATTATTTATTGTGGAAGTCAAATTAATAACATTTCACAGGTTGGCTTTCCTTCCCCAAATTGTACGTCTTCGATCTTACATTGTTTAACATTGTTTCCAAGCCTACTCTGATTACAGTTTCTGCATTTAGTGAATTCCAGTAATTGTTCATTGGTGATGATCTGTTGAACTTAACGAAATTACTGTCCTGACAGCTAAACCCCAAACTATGTTTTCCAAGGCAGTAGTGAATATGACGGGTAAATAAATATTATGAAATCTCAGAACACCACACTTTCCTAAAATAGTTACAGTGCATTAATTTTGCTATAAGTGAATTTAGAATTATGAATTATAAGATACCCAAAATTGAATAATCTACGTCAATAAATAACTTAAGCAGACCGATGTAAATTAACGCATTTTGTGCACGCGAAATGACAGATCCCACAAATCATAACGAGTCAAAGATATCCACGGCCCTAGTTGATCTTTAGAAAAATTTACCATATGCGTTTCCTTACGTTCTGCATTCCACCAGCCACAGTGTACATATGTACGATATAGGTAGAGTATCTTTTTGTGTCATCTCTCCGTGTCTCGTGTAGCAAAAATGGTCTTAGCAAGAGTCTCCGGGTCGCCAATATCATTTAATAGTATTTAGAATAAATTATTTTCTAAATGTTCGTATTAGAGCAAATAAACATTTTTTTTAAAACAACTGCTTTTATGTTTTTAGCTTTAAATGTAATTACCTATTAGTATTGGTTTGTTACGGTAACAGAAGTTTCAAAAGCATCTGTTGTAGATGTGATTTGTGTATCAAGAATAAGTAACTGATGGATCTACTCTGTTTCCTCAGTAAATTTTGCTGTTGCGTTTGCCCCTATTGCTTATGTGAATTATCATTGCTGAAAACAAAACGTTTTACTTTACAAGGAGATAGCCATTCAGTTATATATAAATTTGATTAGGACCAAATAAAACTTCAAAAGTTCTTGATATGTGTTATATCAAAAACTTTTTTAACTTAACGTCTGGAAAATGTCAGCAGGTTGAATGTAACATACTCACTATCGAGCGCGTTAGTAATACACTTACCTGCAGCAATAGCGTCCAGTAATTTAATTATTAGCGAATTTCTGATTTCAACCCCAACAACCAAGTTTCGCAGCAGTTAATGCCATCATAACTAGCGTTGTGTAAGCATAACCAAATTCAGTTTTTACTACCCTATTTTGGGTGGAAAATATCCTTAAAATAAATACTATTGTTTATTTATAGGTAATTGCAGTATTCAACGTTTAATAAACCAGGTGTATTAAAAGATATATAAAAACAAGGCTAACATTTTCTGTAAACAGTACATGCCCATTCACTGATTTGAGAATACAGGGTGCTCATTTAGTTCGCCGGTCTTCGATTACGCCTTTATGTTTAATCCAATAAAAAGTTTGATAAGGTGACCCTCGTGGGGTTGAAAGAGTCACATTTGATTCTATTTTGACCTTTACAAGATGTCTCAAAAACGTGTGGTTTAAAAAATAAAACATTCAACTGCTTTAATAACTTTTGTCAATACTTTCATGCTTTCACTTAAAACGTCACATTTTCCCAACTATCTGGAAAATTTTTGGGGTGTCATGTAGGATGCGAAAATATTAAGCTTTCACAAAAACAAGATGTTTTCTGTTTATCTTAATTTCCTCTTTATTAATGGTACACGCTGAATTTTATTACAGGTACAACTATATCCTACTATTCTCTTTATTTGGACAAAAATGTTACACTTTATTTCAAAGCATGTTTGAAATATTAATTTTTTAATAAAATTTACGAGAAATGTGTGCTTGACTCATCGTTTAAAATTAAAACCTTATCTCAAACGCTCTTTGTAATAAAGTATGTTAAAATAGAAAAATTTAAAGGTTGTAGTTATATCTCTGTAATAAAATACAAGTATTTCGGATACCCTGTATTAAAATGTCCGCTTTTATAAAAGTTTAATATTTTCATATTTTAAATGACGTCTCTATAAATTTTCAAGAAAAAATCAAAGGTAGAGAAAATATGACGTTTTAAATGAAAGCTTGATATTGGTAAAAGTATTTATTTAGATCGTTGATCAGTTGGAAAAAATACAGGGTGCTCCATATATTCTTTTTTAAGCCATACTACAAGTCAATATAATTATAAAATGTGCCCTTATCAACTCCACTAAGATGGCCCTAATCAATTTTTGAGAGGATTAAACATAAAGGCGAATTGTAGACATGCATACTAAATGTACACCCTGTAGAAGGCAATAAAGACAAGGAATGCAACTGCAAACACATTGTTACTTGCAGTAGCAGTATTTCCATGTCGAGTAATAGATTCTTGAAAGAGTTCCACCGCATTCTTGTTGTGTGCATATGCGAAGTCAAAATTGCAAAGTTTCTAAATTAACATGTAAATAACAAAACTAATAGGTACAAAAATAATTATACTTTCGTAACGCAACAACTTTGGAAGTTTTCTTCTTAAACATAGTGGTTTTTTAATAAGTGTCACAAAATTGTATACTGTCAGATTATCCACTTTAAAACTGTACGTTGGTAGAAAACATTGCTTCTACAAATTTTATGTTAAATTTAAAAGAAAAGATCGCATACGCCAAACATGTAACTTTTTCTGAATGAAAGATTGTAGAAATTTCGAAGTACATGAAACACGAATTTTTAAAGTACCTAAATATTTTTGTCGTCATCTAAATTCAACAATCTAACAGCCAGCATTATATACTTTAGTTATAGGTTCTACAAGAAACAATATCAGTTTGGCTTTAAAAAATGCATACAAAAGAAAATGTTTGAGCAACAATTGCAAACGATGAACAAATCTTTTTGACAAACATTACATGTAGCTGATGTAATAACTATATTATTTTAGTGTTTTTGTGAACTTTGGCGACTCAACTGGGTATCAACCGGAGCTACAAAGAAAGTGGTAGAGGTAAGTAAAACTTTTAACAATATTGCATGGAATGCTTAGGTACTCTTACAAAAACAATCAAGCACGCAAGTATCAATGTATTTGAATTCATTTTTAATATCAGTAGATAAGTATGTAACATTGAGTTCAAATACTCACTTGATGCTTGTTGTTTCCCTTTAGTAGCAGTGCTTTCTTGCTTAACTAACACCGGCTTTTCTGAAGTGTAGAGTGTAGATGCATCGTGAAATACGACACCTAGGCTTAAAATTAGGAACAATATTTTCTAATAGCTTAAAAAACTTCCTTCATAATCAACACTACCGATTATATAAAAAAGCGTATATAATATAATTCGAATATAATACATTTCCAGTTGATTTTAATGTTAAAACTTCTACACTACTACATGAGATATCTCTATAAAACTGATAAAAGAGGTAGATTAATTTGATATTAAAAAGGTACGATTTAATTTAATATGAAAATAGCTACTTTAGCCAGCTGTACTACAGCTAATGTTGATTGCTACTTCTTCAGCTTTGATCGCCAATTGTTTCAGTATAGTATTTTATAGAATCGAATATGATATTGTTCCAAATTCTACAGTTCAATAATATGAAAAGTAAAATGATACTAAAAACCCTTCCATTTTTAGTAATTTAATAATACACTGCAAAACGCCCCTATTACATACAAACAGAAAATTAATTTTTAATATACATCGTACCTTTTTAGCATTGTTTATTTACAATAGTAAGTAAAATACACTAATCAACCCAAGCATATTTTGGCATATCAATCGACATAACAGACTTTCTTATTAAAGTCACAAACTGTGACTCTACATCCATCAAACAACCCTTTTATAGAGCCACTAAATCCCATTGAGCGTTATATATCAATACACACGTGTACATAGAAACTAACAGAAGCTCATAGATTCTTTACATTATTCCTCTTTAATACGAACCCCTCACGCGGGTGTGGTGACTGCCATTTTCACAACCTTTCTTCAATGTTTTCTATCAGAGCCAGCTTGTATCTTCTCTTGAATATTTGTTTCAATGAACTAACGAACTTGATATGTCCATCTGCGTGGTGATGAGTCTGTTGACCATCTACTAATTTCCACAATTCATTATTTATTAGCTTCACACCTCAAATGCATCCAGTTTATTACGATGGTTATCTTGTAACGTCCATTCGGATACATACAGTAGTATTAAAAATACTTGGGAATGAAGAAGAAGCAGTTTCGTGTCTTTTCCAGATATTTGTTGGTTTCACACCTGTGCTTTTAGATATTTTGAAGCGCCGTCTTGTTTCGGTTTTGCAATTTCCGGAGCCAATGTAATTAACCTATCATACAACTTCGCATTCAAAAAGTTGTATATCTGGATTATTGTTGTTCAATCGATCCACTCTTCTCTTGTAGACGTCTCAGAACCAACTCTAGTTCTTCTACATTATTAGCTATGATGACCATATCAGCAGCATATTGAAGATTAGTTAATCTTCTGCCGTTGATAACCATACCTTCAGTATGATTTTCAAAGATACGTCGCATAATCTGTTTCCATAAACTTTAAAAAGGAGGGGAGACAGAAATACGCCCACTTGGACGTCCAGCAAGTTGGATAACGTTTTATCAACATATAAGATGTGGTTTAATGGCCGGAGAACGTCCACGTGTGTTACCACATTTCAAAGGCGCGACCATTCAACTGAGTCAAATGCGCGTCGACAGACAGGCACATTGTATTCTCCGCCTGTTCAATTAGTTGCCGAACATTAAGAATTTGTTCGCCCGTGAATTTTCTTTTGATAAACTTTGTTTGTTATTCCGCTATTTAGTGAGTAGGAAACCTTTCAACCGTACATTAATAATGTTGAGCATAACTTTACCTGCGTGAGAAACTATAAATATTAATCGGCAGTTTGGGTACTTCAAAACTGAACCCTTTATATGTAGATGAATAACTAGTTACCATCTCCAGTCCTTTGGCCAAAGACAGATTTTACATATGTAGCAGCTTAGTGGGGCGTTTCAACGAAGTTATAATATCTCTGATAAAAGTTAATTTGAATCAGCTGCTTTGTAAACAATAAACACCGACTTCTGATAGGATGATGTCGGATTCATTTAGAGTCACAGGTTTTTACAGTAGTCTTTCCAAATATCCACAATTTCCTCAATAGTTGAGACCATTTCGTTCCTTTGATTTTTGAATGATTTAGCTATAGGGTCTAGGATCAAGTAGTTTATTTTCTTATAGAGATCTATTGCTTCCTGATGAAATTAATGTTGCTCGATTTCATTGTAGGTGTTATCTCTTCGGCAAGAGCGTTTTATTTTACGATTAATCTCTTTCGGCGAGTTGAAAGGTTTAGTCAGTCTTTTCATTTGATATTGCATCGCTGCTCCGGTTTCGTTTACACATCTTCCAATTAATGTTAAGTAGTTTAAGCGTAGCGTGAAATTGTATTACAACTTGTGCAGTCAAGAATTCGTGGTCACTTGTGCAGTCAACTCCTGATCGTGTTTTTCCATTCAATAGAGCTGTTCGCCATTTTTCTCGAATTAGAATATAGTCTATTTGATTGCGGTGTCGACTATAGGACTTTACATTATGCCGTACAGCAAATGTTTGTACTATACTATAGCAGCATCCTAAAGATAGCAAAATAGCACTTGTGCAGCAGTGTCAAACTTTTCTAATGATTACGATGGTTTGTTATTTGTAGAAGCGATTTTAGATTTAAATATATTGATTTATCAATCAAGTGTATGCATTGCCTACATTTAATTACATTAAATTGTTTAAACACTGGGAAACTTCGTTTTCCCAATTGTGATATCCTGCTTGAATCTTAGCATCTCAGTTGAACAGAACCAATTTTCCTCAAAATCAATTAAAATAAGAAAACAAAATTACTCAATAAGATAGGAGAATTATTTATGAACACTTGCAATGGTAGGTTACCATATTCTCCTTCAATACACCCTTATAACGTTTTGGAGCAGATCATTATAGCTGCGTTTAACACTCAGCATATATTCCGTATCCCTTCTTCTATTACATGTTTCAAGTGAAGAAAAATTGGGGTTTCTTTTTAAATACTCGATTTTAAGGAAACCCAACAGAAAAATATTTTCTTTGCCGAAAATAAGGTGGAGGAAGCGGATTTCAGCATACTTCTAAGCTTATCCTCGCTAAGTGACTTGTTTAGCTACAACAAAAAAAGCTTCTTCATCATTTAAAATATGAAGATCAACCGCTGCAGCAGTCACAGTATCGTCGCCTCCCACACTTAATCCTCCACCCCTGCTTGCTCTATCAATTACCATCTCGGAAATCTTCTGGATATCATTCTTCCACTTCTGTGGCTTGGAGGGCTTGTTTTCTTCCTCATTGGGGTTGTCACTGTCATTCTCTATATGCCCATTTACTTTTCCTCATTCTTTGGAGGTGATCATACCACATAACCTGCTTTGTGTCTGTAGTATCTAAAATGGTTTTTTTTCCATAATTTACTTAATTGTTTCGTTCCTTACGTAATCTAGTTTTCACATCTCTAAAGCTAGTAGTTTGTCCCGATCTCTATTTATTGTTTACCAGCTTCCCTCTGCATATGTGGCGATTCATTCTATAATGGCCTTGCATATACAGGGTGGTTGGCTTTTCATTCTACAAGCTACAACTTTTCTATTGTTGCGAATATTATACAAGGTCAAAGGGAAAAGTTGTTTGGTATGATGACATCTCTCAGAATGAGGAGTGAAGTTTTCTAAAAATGTTTGTGTAAATTTCTGGAAATGTAGATGTATTATTACAATGTTGTGTATAAAATGTATAAATACATGGACGTTGTATTTGAAAAATAAAAGTTAAATCTCGTTACGCAAATATAGGAGGCTCTGGAAACTTCACTACTTCCTATCTCGGGAGATGTCATTTTACTAAGCCACTTCTTTCCTTGGGGTTTAGTAATATTCGCAACACTAGAAAAATTACAGCTTGCATAATGAAAAACCACCTTGTATATGTTTTAGTTCGCTTTGTTAACTTATCACTCCAGGTGCTGTTTTATTATAACTTTTTACGTGGGAAACTTTTGTTATTTACATCTTTAGTACATTTTACACTCGATGAGAGTGTTAGACCAAGACACTTTGAACTTTATTGTCTAACTTTAGTTGTTACAATTTTCAAATCCACCATATTTTCTTCAGGAATTGCCAGATATTCTGTGTCTCTCATGTTTTTATTGTCAATCCCCACTATTCACGTTCCTCCTTTAAATTGCACAACATATAAATAACTCAAATCTTCTTTGTCTTTTGTAGATCAACAAACGTTAAACAACCAGTCACACTATATGACACTCGTTTCTTGATTAAATTTGTTAATACAAAACTTCTGTGTCCTTCAACTTATCTTGTTTTTTGTATTCTTATTTTCTAAACCCCTTTTTGAGAGCTATCGGACTCATAACGCTGATCCTTGTATAATTCCGACAGTTGTGTCTATTTGTCTATCTATGTATAGATAGACGGAATAATGACATTTTTTCGTTCGCTTACTATAGTTTTTGCTTTCATAATTTTATTGAACAACTTTGTCAATAACTCCATTAATAACATGATGTTGCTTTAAACAACTCTACATCCAAGTTTTCCGGTTCTGGCGGTTTCTCGTTTGTTATGTAGAGGAAGGCCTCGTTAACTTCTTCTGCAGTTACTTAAGGAACAGTATATTCTTCTCTCTCTTCGTTTTCTGGTCGTATATATATCTATCTCTCTTAAGGCACACTCATTCTTTCATTCCTGAATACCAATCAGACTAATTCCTCCTTTGTTTTTATGTTGTGTAT